>VIYQ01003723.1:0-11911 GCA_009928355.1 Chlorella sp. CH2018 | reverse complement strand
GGCGAGGGAGCGAGGGAGGGAGGGAGGCGAGGATGGGGAGGGGAAGGGAGCTGGAATGGACGGCAGGGGAGGTGGCGGGTGCTCCAAACAACGGCGAGAATTGCTGACAATTGGCAGCAGCAGAGCACGATGCGGCGACCAACAACGCGCCAACGCTGCTGCCTCTCTCTCACACACCACTCCGTGCCAGGCAGGTGGCTGCGTGGCTGCTACTCCGCCCGAGGCTGCTGCTTGTGCTGCCTGCTGGCATTGTTGTTCCTATGCCCGCCGCTGGCGTTGCGGCCGCGCCCGCGGCCACGACCGCTGTTCCCCTGCTGGCGCGAGCCAACAAGCTGCGGTGGCAGGAAGTGCGGTGCCTGGCTGGGCCTGCACACAGGGGCAGGCAGAGAGCCTCGGGTGAGATAGTGCACTACCACCGCATGGCCGTGACAGAAGCATGTGGCTCTCAAGCAACGCTGCACACAGCCAGCTTGTGCAATCACGACCAGCACAGCCTGTCCCTCCAGCTCACCAGCCAGGCATCTGCGGCGGGAAGCCTGCGCCGGCGGCCGCATAGCCCTGCTGTCCGTAGCCGCCGTGCTGCTGCTGGTGCTGCGGTGGGTAGCGCGGGCCGCGGCCCCGGCTGCGCCCAGCAAAGCCACGCCCGCGAGGGTGACCATTGGCCTGCTGCCCTCCATGCTGCATGTGCTGGGGGTAGTGCTGATGCTGAGGCTGATGCTGCGACACTGGCAGGTCAAACACATCGTCCGGCAGCGCTGCAGCAGGGTCCTCCAGGGCAGCGGCCGAGGGTGGCCGCGGCGGGGGCGGGCTGGGCGGCGCGCCGTAGCTGCCAGGCTGCATGTGGGAAGGGTGCATGCCCGGCGGCGGGCGCATGGGGTGCCCAAATGGCATGCCCATGCCTGGCCCAAACACAGCGGCGGGCATGAGGCCGCCTGCCGCGCCCACCATCGGTGGCGGCGAGGGCGCCGGGCTGCTCCAGTCCACAGCGCCGCCAGGGCCAAACTGCTGCTGCTGCGGGTGCTGGCCGAAGGCGGCGGCCACAGGCCCAAACTGCATGTGGCTGCTGATGCTGCCAAAATTGAAGGCGGGAGCGGGGCCCGCCGCCTCGAACAGCTGCACCGCCTCCTGCAGCATTTATGGAGCCAGCAGGAAGGGCAGCGTTGAGATGCCGCAGTGCCAGCTGCGTGACTCCCGCGCCCATGTGCCCACACCTTGCAACGCTAGGCTTTGCTTGCAAGGCTTCCACGCATGTTGTCCGTTGGCCCAATACCCAGCACGCAGGGAGTCTCACCTTGGAGGGAGGCTGAGCCTGCCACGAGGCGCTTGCCGAGGGGAACAGGCCACCAGGGAAGGGTGGCGGCGAAGCGGAGGGCGGGGGCGGGGACGGGGCGCCAAAGGGTGGCGGGCCGCCCAGGCCTGGAGGGCCGCCGCTGCCGCCAGCACCCACCAGCCCAGGTGGCGCATGACCAGGCTGCGGCGGGGCCAGCTCCAGTGTCAGGTCAGCTGGCAGCGAGGTGATGACGTCTGCCATGCTGTCTGCTGCTGCCGCTGCGGAGCCTGCTGTGGGCGCCTCGGCCGCCACAGGCTGCGGCACCAGGGCTGGGCTGGGGTCCCGCAGGTCCCGCCCCAGCGTGGGCAACAGCGCCAGGTCGCCACCCAGGTCAACAGCAGCAGCTGCGCCTGCCAGTGGGGCCACCATGCCAGAGGCGGGCGGCGCAGCAGCGGAGGACAGCTGCAGCTTGGACAGCTCGTCCGCCAGAGGAGAGCTCCAGCCAAAGGCTGCACCCATGAGCGGCCCGCCTGCTGCAGGCGCTGCCGCCTCTGGTGCACCCACAGCCGCTGCTGCAGGCACAGGCTGCAACGTCTCGGGCGCCAGCGCCGCGGGCTGTATGAGAGCATCAGGCTCTGCTGCAGGCAGCAGCGGCGCCGCCGCAACCGCAGCAGCCACAGCGGCAGCCGCCGCATCTTGCTCAGGCTGCGCCGCTGCTGGCATAGGCCCTGCTGCTGCAAGCTCCGGCGCAGCTGCCGGTGCTGCCTCTGGCTGCACCTCAGCTGCCGGCCCTTCACTGGCCGCACAAGCCTCAATGCCCGCCTGCTCCTCAGCCGCCTGCTCTGCAGCATCCTTGCCACGGCCGCGGCCCTTGCCACGCCCTGCCGCCGCTTTACCAGCAGCAGCAGCTGCAGGAGTCACCGCCGGTGCCTGCGGCTGCTCAGCCTGGCCTGCTGCGTCCTGTGCTGCGCCCTCATCGCTGCCCTTCTTGCCGCGCGCCCGCTGCTTGGCGCGCTTGCCCGCGCCTGCCGCCTGTTGAGCTGCTGCTGACGCTGCTGCTGGAGCTGCCGCTGGGGCTGCCGCAGCTGCTGCCTCTTTCTTGCTGTCCTTCTTGCCACGGCTGCGCCTGCCGTCCCGGCTGCTGCCCTTGTCAGACTTGTCGACATCGTCGCTGCCGGCCGACTGCAGCGCGGCAGCGGCAGGCGGCGCCTCATCGGGCACGCCAGCCAGCATGGCCTTCCAGGACACTCCTGGCTTGACCACACTGCTCTTCACTGGCTGCGGGGGCGGCGGAGGAGGCTTGGGCACGGCTGGAGGCGGCGGAGGTGAGGCAGCAGGCTGACCATCGCGCCTGGCGCCACCCTTGCCACCGCTCTGCTGGCCGGCTGCTGCTGTCGACGCTGCCTTGCGATCAGGAGGCGCAGGTGCAGCCTTCTGCTCGTCAGCCGCATCTGCCCTCCGCTCAGCCGGCTTGCGCTGCTGGGCGGAGGGTTGGCGCGCTGCCGCCGCTGCCGCAGGAGCATCGGCCCGCTCGTCTGCAGATGCCTGTGCTGGCTGCGCTGCGCTGCCTGGCCTGCTTGGCTGCTCAGCCAGCTTGCTTGCTGCACTGTCTAGCTGTGGCTCTGCCTCCGGAGCTGCGGGCTGCTGCTGCTTGGGTGGTGGCGGCGGGGGAGCAGGGGCCTGCTGCTCTGCTGCTCGCTGCTCTGCACGGCTTGACGCTGCTGAGCGGCGCTGCGGCGAGGCTGACTGCCGCATGTGAGGCTCGCGGCTCCCACTCTGCAGGAAAGCAGGAGGCAAACTCATATTGGGGCATGAGGAACTGTTTGGTGGCAATGGCAACGCCGCAATAGCACCCAGGCCCTGCACAATCAACATTCCCTGTGAAGCAGTGCGCACCCGACGGTCTAGTCCACGCTCCGGTTCTGCAGCACCCCCAGGCCGGCCGCGGTGGGGAGGCAGCGGGAAGAGGGCAGGGTCCTGCCCGCCCCGCTCAAACCGCCCAGACTCGTAGTGCCGGTCCCTGCAGAGCAGGCAGGCAGGCAGACAGCAGTGTCCTTAAGCAGCTAGAACGCACAGCGCAGTTGATTGCGAGCTAGCAGATAAGTGGCACACCACACCACCTGCCACCACCTGCTTGCAGCTCCTCCTCCCACCTGGGTGGCAGGTCGTGCCCGTAGTCTGGCTCGTCATCGTGCGGCCGGCCGTAGCGGCGGCCGTACTCACGGGGCGGCGGGCCACGGCCATACCGCGGCGGCGGGCCGTCAAACCTGCGGCATGGGGGAGCATGACCCACCCGTTGTTGTGCATGCTGCTGCAGCCACAGCAGCGCACTCTCCAGCTCATACATTGCTGGGAGCAAGCTGAGCAAATGAAACCTGTCAACCGGGGAAATCTGGCATTCCGCATAGCCAGCGCCCCACACAACACCACCAGCCCCAAACCGCACCTGTCGTGCCGCCAGTCGCGTGGCGGCGGCTCGTCCCGCCAGCCGCCGTACGGACCGCGCTCGTGGTGCGGCTCACGCTCCCTGCCATACCGGCTGTACGGGCCAGGCTCCTCCCCCTCAAACCGCCGCCGGTCATGCGGGTGCTCCCGCTCCCATGGCGGCGGCGAGAAGTCGCCGCGGCGGCTATAGTAGGGCGGCGGCCGGCCGTAGCTGTAGCCATCCTCCCCGCCGTAGGGGCCGTCGCGGCGCGGGCTGCGTGCGCGGTCGGGGCCGCCGCTGGGCGGCCCTCGCCCCCGCTCATCCTCGTCCCAAGCTCCAGACTCCGGGGCGGGGTGGGGCCCGCTGCTGCGCTGGGCCGGCTGCTGGCTGCTGGCTGCCGCGGCTGCCAGGGAAGGGAACTCCCGCAGGCTCAGCGCACGCGGCTGCTCCCAGGGCGCTGGGCCAGAGGACCCTGCTGGCCGGCCGTGTGCCCAGCTGGCCTTCTCTACAAGCGAGGAGGACGTGCCGGCGCCGGGCGCATCGGCGGCGCGGTGCGCATCTGCGGGCGCCGCCTCGCCAGTGGGGCCGCCGCTGCTCCAGCCGCTTCCACCGGTGGCGCTGGGCAAAGGCTCGTGTGCAGCATTTTCCTGCGGCACACACAGCACACCAGTTCACTTGTGTGCAGCAGCTCAGCCCGCAAGGCACGCCCAGCTGTCGCTGCCGCGTGGCACGCAAGCGCCGGGCCGCACCTTCTTCAGCGATGGCAAGTTGACGGGCCGGGGTACAGCAAGCTTGGCGCCGGCCTTGGTCCTCTGCAGCAGTGATGCAACGGGAAGTGTTTGGCACCTCCTCGGGACGGCAGCGGTGGACAGCCGCCCAGGCGGCGGCAGCGGCGGCAGCAGCGGCGCGGTGGCAGGGCGGCAGCCAGGGGCCCGCCGCGACCTGCCTGCCACCGCAGGCTGTCGGGCGTCATGGCAGAGGCTGCAGGGCGGCAGGAAGCCCTCTGGCGGGCCACGAGCTCATCCATGCACGGCGCTGCGCGCCGCTGGAGCCTCTGCAGCCGCTGGATAGTCGCTATTGCCAGCCGGACTCGCCTTGGTGGCTGTGGCGCCCAAACTCGTAAAAGTGGAGCGGGGCAGGCTGGCGCCGCCGAGCCTGTCCCGCTCTCTCTCGCGTGCGCCGGCCATGTCTGCGCGGCCCAAGGGGCCCACACCCCAGGGAAGAATGCAAGCAGCCACGCCGCATTCGCTTGGACGGTCGGGCCGCCCCCATGCTGCCAGCTGTGACAGAGGTCTCTGCAGCCAGTCTCTAACCAAACACGCTGAATTGCGCCAATCCAGGCACTGCACCGCACCCTCCTGCGGCCTGGCTGCTTCCATGGCGCTCGCCGCTGCACCCTGCAGCGCCCTCACCCAGCGAGCGAGCAGCAGCAGCGGGCGGATAACCCGCAGGAGCGGGCCCGCGCAGCAGCGAGCGGCGCGGCTGCGGGTGCAGGCGGTGGCGGCGCCCGCCGCCGCCATGAAGACCTTCCAGGCGCCACTGTCTGCGGAGCAGCTCAAGGAGTTCACCTCGCGGCCACGCATCGACTTCAGCAAGATCTTGGACACGGTGAGGCACCGCTGCCGCTGGGCCATGGGCCAGCGAGCCTGGCCTGCTGCCCTGCCGCCGCCGCTCCCGCGCTAGAACTGCACTCGACTCGGCAAGCAAGGCGGGCCTTACAATTGCTGCATTTGCCTGCCGGCTGATCAAGCGGTGGCGACTGCTCGTTGCGCTGCAGTCCGCTTCTGACGCTCCTTGTTGCACAATCTCCCTCAGGTGTCCCCCATTGTGGAGGATGTGCGGGCACGGGGCGACGCCGCGGTGCGCGAGTACACCGCCAAGTTTGACCGTGTGCAGATGGAGGCGGTGTGCACGCCCATCGAGGTGAGGCGGCATGGGGCTGCTCGTCTGCCAGGCGGCGCTCGGGTGTCGGCAGCTGTCTTATTGTTCTTCAATGGCTGCTGTGCACCTAGCTGCGCTGCCCTTGCTGCCCCTGCACTGCTGCTGCTGCGTGCGCTGTGCGTTGTCACCGCTGCAGGCACTGCTGGCACTGCCTGTGCAAGTCCTGCAGCTCACCGCCCTGCATGCGCCCTGCTGTCCCCGCCTGCAGGAGCTGCCTGAGCCTCAGCTGGACGCAGAGACGCGGGCGGCCTTTGACCTGGCGTACGAAAACATCGCGGCATTCCACCGCGCTCAGCAGGTTGGTGGGGAGCAAGACAGAGCAGGATGCACGGTGGCTGCTGCTGTGCATGTATGATGGCGTGCTGCTGTGGAATCGCGGTGCCACTGTTTTGGCTAATGATGCTGTCCAAACTGCTGCGGCCCTGAGCCGCGCTGCCTGTGCTCCCCCCCAAGCTCGCAACCACTGGCCCACTTCTTAACCATGCCTTCCTAACCGCTGCCGCATCTTGCCACTGCAACGCAGGCGGCGCCAGTGGAGGTTGAGACGATGCCGGGCGTGCGGTGCTGGCGCATGAGCCGGCCCATCGGCGCTGTGGGGCTGTATGTTCCAGGCGGCACCGCTGTGCTGCCCTCCTCTGCGCTGATGCTGGCGGTGCCGGCCGCCATTGCTGGCTGCCGCACCATCGTGCTGGTGAGCGCTTCATGGACGGGCCAGGGGAGGCCAGGGGAGGCCAGGAACCTTGGTTGTCGCTGCGGCGGCGGCAGCAGCAGCAGCAGCAGCAGCAGCAGCAGCAGCAGACCACGCCCTGCCAGCCAAATGTATGGTATCTTGCCCCCAGTCCGACCATCATCATGGCCTCACATCTTCAACCCCTATCCCGCCTGCCCGCCCTGGCCACAGGCCACACCCCCACGGCCCGACGGCTCCATCACCCCCGAGGTGCTGTACTGCGCGCGCAAGGCGGGCGTGACCCATGTGCTGGCGGCAGGCGGCGCGCAGGTGGGCAGGGCAGGGCTGGGCTGGTTGCTGGCTGGTGGCCAACTGCAAGGGCGCTCAGCTGCCTACCGTTGGTGTGCTGCTGCTGCATGGGTGTGCATGACCCATGATTACCTGGAACAACATCCGCCCAGCGCTGCCACTGAGACCAAACTTCCATCCACACTCCGCCGCAACAGGCGGTGGCGGCAATGGCCTGGGGCACGCAGTCCTGCCCCAAGGTCGACAAAATCCTGGGGCCCGGCAACCAGTTTGTCACGGTGTGCAGCGGCAGGCGCTGCGCGTGGTGCTGCAGTAGTGTGTGGAGTGATGCATGGATGTAAAGGGTCACAGCACAGCATGGCAGGAGAGCAGCAGGGCTGTGGCGCTGCATGCATCTGATCAATGGTCGACCCTTCCCCTGGCCTGACCCTCATCTCCTCCACCCTTGTGCCCACAGGCCGCCAAGATGCTGCTGCAGAACAGCGAGGCCATGGTGGCCATTGACATGCCGGCAGGGCCCAGCGAGGTGCTGGTGATTGCAGACGCCGCCGCCAACCCCACCCACATCGCCATCGACCTGCTGTCGCAGGTGGGCGGGGCGGGGCATATTGGCTGGGCATGCTGCCTCGGTGCTGCTTACTTGCATGGCCTGCCACCTGATGCTCATTGTATGCACCTTGCGCACTAGCAACTCACTGCCACCCGCACCACCTACCCCACCCCCACACCACCGCCTCTGCAGGCCGAGCACGGCCCCGACAGCCAGGCTGTGCTGGTGGCGCTGCCGGGCGTGGATATTGAGGCGGTGCAGCAGGAGGTGCAGCGGCAGTGCGACTTGCTGCCGCGCGCTGAGACGACGCGGCGGGCGCTGTCCCACAGCCGCATCGTGCAGGCCGGCAGCCGCGAGGAGGCGGCCGCGCTGTCCAACAGGTGGGCGGTCGGATGTGTGTGTTGGTGGTTGGGGATAGGGTGGGAGCACTGGGGATGGAGCAAGGCAGCAGCCCAGGTGCAAGTTGGCTGGTCAGGCTGGTGACCCCCCCCCTTTGCAATCAACCGCCCTTTAGCTCACAACGCTATGCTAGCTCCGCCTCCTCCGCACAGTTACGCGCCCGAGCACCTGATTGTGAATGTGGAGGACGCGGAGGCGTGGCTGCCGCTGCTGGACAACGCGGGGTCGGTGTTCCTGGGCCGCTACACCCCCGAGTCTGTGGGCGACTACGCAAGCGGTGAGGCGGGCAGGTAGCTTGTTGGTCTGCAACCGGGCTGAGGCTTCCTGGTGACTGTTCAGGCATGATTCAAGGGCATGGAATGTGCTGCATCGCGGTGCATTTGCAGCATGGGCCGAGCAACCCGGCCGCCAGTGTGCACTCTTAAGCCATGCACCCCGCGTCACTGCCCGCAGGCACCAACCACGTGCTGCCCACGTACGGCTACACCCGCATGTACAGCGGCGTGGGCCTGGACACCTTCCAGAAGCAGATGACGGTGCAGACGCTGACGGCGGAGGGCCTGGCGGCGCTGGGCCCCGCTGTGGCCAAGATGGCGGCGGTGGAGGGGCTGGACGCTCACCGTCGCGCTGTCACCCTGCGCCTGGGCACCTCCAGCCCAGACAAGTTTGACTGAGCACGGCTGTTGCTGAGGTGCAGCTGGCCGGACTGCTGGCCGGCTGCTGCCCTGCCGGTGTTGTGCTGCCAATCCCTGCAGTTCTGCCCCCCGCCTTGCTCCTGTTCCCACCTGTCTGCGTGCCCCCCTTCAGTTGTCCACCTTGCTGTCCCTCCCCACTTTCGTGTTCTGTTACACTACATCTGGCTGTGCTGCACATTGTAGGCCGGTCATTGCACGTCAGAATCGCTCTGTAAATCTAGAGGTCAGGGCGGCTATGGTACAGGGGCTGCTGCTATGCTGGTCTGGTGGGCGAAGCACACAGAGCGGTGGCACAGGGGCCATCAGCGCTCGCGTGCTCACTGCCCGTCTTGCTGCTGCTGCTGCTGCTGCTGCGCCGGCTGCTCCCGCTGCTCCCGCTGCTGCACCGGGTTGCGCTCCAGGGTGTTGTAGTTGAGCAGCTTCTCAATCAGGTCCACGTGCGTCTGCGGTGCGGGAGGCGGGGCACATGTGTACATGGCCGGGCATGGGATGCGGCGAGCGCGGCATGGCGGCACCCAAGAGGGCAGCAACCGCGGTGCATCCAACCCAGGAGCAGCCGCTACGGATTCCCAGCCGCTTATGCAAACAGAGCTGGGCACCAGCCGCCTCACCATGATCATGCGGCGGCAGCAGTAGCGGTTGAGGCCCAGGGCGTCCATGGCATCGCTGCAAGGACGAGGGGGCGGGGCGGGCCGGCTCGGCAGGCTTGCAGTGACACAGTCGTGCTGGTGCAGGCTGGTGACAGAGCCGGTTGGTGGAGTGCGCAGGTGGCTCGAGTGCAGCTGGGCAGCGGGGCAAGCGGAGCAAGCAGGGTTGGACCGGACATGCCAACATGGCAGCGCACCCTTCGCTGTACTCGGCCTGCAGCAGGTCCAGGTACGTCTCCCACTTGTTGCCAATCACTTTGCCGCACGTGAAGCAGCGCACCGGGATGATCATGGCTGCAGACGAGGCAGCGGGGGGTGCGGTGAGCGGCAGCGGCGGCAGGGGCGGCGCCGGCGGTCGGCGTCAGTAGGCAGCAGGCTGGAGCGGCTGCTGCGCGCCTCCAAGCACCCTCATAACACATCGCGGCACTTTGGTCGCTGGGGAGCGGCCACTGAGGCCTGCAGAGTCATGCGCCCCGCCCGGGCAGGCCCCGCGCTTGCCTGCAAGCTGTCAAGCCGAGTGCGAGACGGTAGGAGCTGGTGGCAGGCGCCTGGAGGCTGCAAACAGCGCGAGCGGGCCTGTCGAAAGTGGGGCGGCGGCTGTGGCGAGCGGGAGCTTGTCCTGTGCTGCGCAATGGGGACAGGATGGCTGGCAGGGCGGCGCAGCTGCAATGCAAGGAGGGGCTGCGTTGCCTGGAGGCCATGCAGCGAGTCCATGCAGCCGGTCCAGTGCAGCGCCATCGGCGGCACCGGGCAGCCCGATCGCGGCGCAACTCGTTCCCCAATCTGCAGCACACCCGGCACACGCTGCAGGCGCGGGTTCTTTTGAATCGCCGTCTGCCAGCCGCTGTTGGCCGCCCTCACGCCCGTTTCCCGCCCCTCCCGCGCACCCTCGAACCGAGGGCTGGCTGCCGCGATGGAGGTGGAGCTGCACAATGCCCTCAAGCGGCGGGGCACCATGTACAGCGGCCTGGACTCGCTGGTGCTGCAGCAGCTGGCCCAGGCGGCCCAGCAGCACGGACTGGACGCCAAGCAGGCGGCGGCAGCCTTCGACAAGTACATGACCGTGAAGCAGTGAGTGCCGCCGGTGGGCGGCAGGGTGGCGGCGCCGGCGGGGAAGCCATGCGCTGGGCTGCGCTGCAGGCTGCCACCCACATGATGTCAACATGAGCAAGCCCCGCCTGCACCGCCCGCCTGCAGCTCGGACAGGACAGCGGTAGGCGAGGCTGAGGTGCGGGCGTGGAGCGCCGCACACCGCAGCAGCAAGCGGCCCGGCAACCTGTTTGACCGCGTGTCGCTGGACGAGTGAGGAGGCGCCTGGGCCTGCCTGCAGGCTGGGGGCTGCAGGGGTGCTGGTGCGCTGCAGGAGGCCTGCCGTGCTCCATGCCGCAGGTGCTGCTGGTGTCTGCACTCCCTCCATGCCCACCCACCCTGCACGTCCGCTCTCCCAACCCCACCTTTAACCTATGCCCGCAGCATGGTACTGGGCGAGCCAGACGGCGAGAATGGCAGCAGCAACGCGCCGCCAGCGCCCAGCCAGCGCATCACGCCCTACCTGGCCAAGGTGGCGGCGCTGCGCCCCACCTCTGCGGCCAAGCCGCACACACCGCAGAGCAGCGGCAAGTTTGCGGAGCGCCAGAACGCGGGCAGCGTGGTGGCCTCCCTGAATGCGCACCTGGAGGTGCCGGCAGAGGAGGCTGCAGGCAGCGAGGCTGAGGCCATGGATGTGGATGGCGGCGCGGCGGCGGTGGCAGCTGGCAGTATCAGCGGGCGTGTGGAGGTGGAGGTGCTGGGCCAGCCGCTGGGTGCGGGCGCCAAGTACATGGTGGACCGGCTGGAGGACAAGGTGAGGCGGTGGGAGTGTGGGCGAGCATGAAGTGCACTTGGTACAGGCAGGGTGAGGTGGGGTATTGTGGGTGCGATTGACGACCTGCAGTGGAGGGAGGGCACGGCCCGCAGCTCCATGCTGCTGCTGTCAACACAGAGCCGCCGTTGCGGGTGCTGCATCTGAGCATCCAGCCAGCTTTTTGCAACCCAGCGGCCCCTGCCTTGAAGCTGGTTCTGGCTTCCGGCGACCCCAGAGAGCACAGCACCCTCAACCGCCCCCCTGGCTTCCCCAGGTGGCCTACCTGGAGCGCCGCATCCTGGCGGCAGAGGCAGCGGCAGAGGCAGCGCTGGGCCAGGAGGTGCACCCTGCCGGCATTGCGGTGCAGCAGGAGTCGCTGTTTGTGGGGCGCATCTGCTGCGATGCCGAGGGCGGCCGCCTCAACCCGCAGTCGCTGCTGCTGGAGGGCAGCCAGAAGACGAGCGGCGGGCAGCGCGTGCGGCTCGACGTCAGCAGGCTGGCCACATTCCGCCTCTTCCCGGGCCAGGTGGTGGCGCTGCACGGCACCAACCCCTCCGGCCTCTGTATTGTGGCTTCACAGATGCTGCCCGGCTTTGCTAGCCAGCCTCCGAGCAGCAGCCTGCCCGACCTGGCGGCAGCGGCGGCCGCCGGCCAGCGCGGTGCCAGCATGGTGGTGGCTGCGGGCCCCTTCACATCCAGCGAGGACCTTGAGTATGCTCCCCTGGGCGCACTGCTGGACTACTGTGCCCATCCTGCCCACCGCCCCGACCTGCTGCTGCTGCTGGGACCCTTCGTGGATGCGGAGCACCCGGTGCTGCGCAGCGGGCTAGCGGAGGAGAGCTTTGAGGAGCTGTACGCGTCGCGGGTGGGTGGCGGGTGCTGCATGGGGGAAGTGGGCTTGTGGTGCTTAGTTACACGGGGGCAGTGGGCCTGTGATGCTTAGTTACATGGGGGCAGTGGGCCTGTGATGCAGTTAACGGCAATGCGTGGCAGGGTGTGCGCCAGCTGGACTGGCTGCATGCTGTCACCCATCCATGGGCAGCACTCTGCCGTGTGCACTCATGCCACCTGCCCAGCAGCCTCTGCATCTGCCTGCTGCATTGCCCATTTCATGGCTGCTCATCCCCCCTTCTCGCCAACCCCTGCCCGCCTCCCTCCCTCC
>VIYQ01003717.1:0-10773 GCA_009928355.1 Chlorella sp. CH2018 | reverse complement strand
CCTGCTCTTCTTCACCTGCAACCTTACACTCACGCTCACACACACACATTGCAGGACCACCTGGCGGTGCGGCCGCGCTTCCGCTACCCGGCCTTCAAGCAGGTGCTGTGGTACGCCGCGGCCGCGTTTGCCAAGCGGCTGCAGCGGCTGTCCGGCCTCCCCGGCCCAGAGCTGAAGCAGCGGGTGGCAGAGCGGCTGGCCGCCATGGCGGAGGAGGAAGCAGCGGCGGCAGCCACCAGAGGAGCCGACTCCCAGGATAGCGACAGCGTTAGCAAGGCAGGAGCAGCCAAGAAGAAGAAGGGCTGGCTGGGGGAGCAGCGGGAGGTGGCAGATGATGCCGGCACGCGGCGACCGCAGCAGGCGCAGGAGGGCCATGAGACGCCGCGGTCGCTGCCGGCGGGGCAGCGTGTGCCGCAGCCGCCTGCGCTGGGCCTGGCAAGGGCGGCAGCCTCGCCCACGGCAGCGGGCCTGCCCCGCCAGGTTGGGCGGGCGGCCGGCGGCGGCGGCAGCCGGCTGCGCACTGCCGGCGGCATAGGCAGTGGCAGCAGAGCAGCGGCACGCGCCCCTGCCTCTCGCCTGAACCCCACGCAGCAAGGCATCGACATCCGAGGCGGTGGCGGTGGCGGAGGGGGGCGGCGGGCAGCCGGCGGCGGCGGCGGTGGCGGCAGTGGTGGATTTGGCCAGCGCAAGCGGCCGCGCAGCCCAGACAGCTTCATTGAGCAGGACAGCGGCGGCGAGGTGAGAGGGAAGGGGGTGCAGTCATACAGTTGAATGTTGAATGGGCATGACAAACCGTCAGCCTTGCACATTGCATTCACTCGGCTGGCTGCCCGCACCAGCATCATTGCCCCTAACCACTGTTGCCCACCACACAACCTGGCCCCTCCCAGCAGGACAGCGACATGGCGGGCAGTGACGAGGAGGCTGAGGGCGGCGTGGAGTGGGCACCCAGCAGGGCTGCTGCCAGCAGGGGCGAGGATGAGGAGATGTCTGAGCCGGACACCGATCCAGACATCGATGAGCTGGCGGCGGCAGGTGGGGCCAGGGACGGCTGGTTTGGCCGCACTGTGCAGGCCTGGCTGGGAAACCTGCCGGTGGAATCCACATTGCCTGGGGTTGAGGCAGCAGCATGCAGGCTCTCTGCCCCTATTGTCCTTCTCTTTGCCAAGCACCCGCCTGCCTGCGTACTGCCTCGTCACCCATGCAGGCTACCGGCACCGGTATGCTGCAGAGGAGGATGGGCAGGCCGCGCGCCCACGCCGCATGACCGCCCGCCAGGCCGCGGCAGCAGCCAAGGAGGCAGCTGCCTGGGATGGCCGCCTGGCGCGGCAAGCGCCTGCTGCGGCATTTGATGAGTTTGATGAGGAGCTGTTGGATGATGAGGACTGGGAGGGCGGCGGCGGCAGCGGTGGCAGGCGAGGCAGGCAGTCCACTCGCTTCCGTGGTCAGCTGCCGCCTCGCATGGCGGCGCTGCTGCAAGAGGAGGAGGCTGAGGAGGAGGAGGAGGCAGCAGAGGCAGCATACCTGGCGGCCCGGCACGTCACCACAGCGGCGGCGGCACTTGCTGCGTTTGAGGCGGCAGCACAGCAGCAGCCGGCTGCAGTGGCGCCCGCAGCAGCAGCTGGGGCGGGCCTGAAGCCGGTGAAAATCAAGGTCAAGGCCCCGGCTGTGCCGCCAGCGGAGCATCAGGTGGCAGCAGCCTTCCCGCCGGCTGCAGTTCAGCAGCCGCCAGCCAGCGGCATCAAGATCAAAATCAAGCCAGCCGGCGTGCAGCAGCAGGCACAGCAGGCACAGCAGGCACAGCAGCCAACCATCCCTCAGGTGGACGGCGCAGGCGATGAGAGCGGCGATGAAGCACCGCCTGCAGCAGCAGTAGCAGCAGGGGGAGGGCGGGATGAGCTGGCGGCCATGTACGAAGCCCTGTTTGACGAGGAGCAGCCAGCTCAGCAAGGCGCAGCAGCAGCGCAGCCGCAGGCGCAGCAGGAGCAGGTGCCCGCTGCGCTGGCCTCTCCGCTGGGCTTGCAGTCGCGTCAGCCGCTGCCGGCGCAGCAGGCGCAGCAGCAGGCGACCAGCAAGCAGGAGCAGGACCAGCCATCAGAGGGCGGTGGCATGCACCGCAATGCCAGCCTGGCCATGTGGCTGGAAGGAGGTGGTGCAGCGGAGGGCCAGCAGCGCAGCCAGGGCGGCGCAGGACAGCAGGCAGCCGGCAGCACTGGTGTCCAGCTGGAGCTGAATGGCCAGCCAGCCAAATCGCCAGCAGCAGAGGCAGCGCCGCAGCCGCGGCCGGCCTCCCGCCAGGTGTCGGACAGCTCCCAAGGCCAGCTGGCTGCTGGGGGGCAGGACTCTGTAGCCGCTCATGCCTCGGGCGGCTCTGCCTCGCCCTCAGTCGAAGGCCCTGTGGTGTCGGGAGGTGCAGCAGCAGCAGCAGCGCCAGAGGCTGCACAGCCGCAACAGCAGCTGCAGGCAACGCCGCCACAGCAGCCAGCAGAGCAGCAGCAGCAGGAGCAGCAGCAGCAGCAGCAGCAGCAGCAGCAGTGACAGCCTCCCAAGCCACCCACAACACCACCACTCACTTCTGGCCAAAGCTGGTGATGGTGCCTTCACGCCACGCCTGCTCCTCATCCCGCCAAACGCGCACGCGCTGCCCCACATACTTGTGCTGCCCATGCTTGTACTGCAGGGCAAGATGGCGAGGCGGGGCGGGCACATGCGGGTGTGGCACAGCTGCACGCTGGCCAGCAATGCGTGGCGAAATGCACTCTGCGACCCGAAGCTCAAGTGCACTTCCAGGCCAGAGTATCTGCCGTTGGCAGGGCCCACCCTCGACCTCACCCAACCTCACCCACCCACGACCTCGCCCAGCCTCAAACATGCCTCTGCTCCCAGCACCCACCTGGGCTTTGAAGGCACGCTGCCCTTCCGGCGACAGCGGCAGCGGCTGCGGCAGCTGGTCTGCGCTGCGCGGCCGCGGTGAGGCAGGCGGCACCTGCCCAAGGGGCACAGCCGCACCGCCCATGCCGGCTGCCGCCGCTGCTGCCTGCCCGCTGCCCAGGCCCTCCCATTGGAAGTCTCCATCTGGACCCTCTTCGTAAAAGCGGGCGTAGGCACCAGGAACCGCCGCTGCACGCGCTGCGCGCGGCGCTCGAGGCGACCCAGGCAGTGAGCCAGCCGCGGGCGGCTGTGCTGCAGCAGCGGCCTGGGCGGCCGCAGCCGCCTCCTCCGCTGAACGCTGCGCCGCCTGCCGCTTCTGCAGTGGCAGGTCGAGGTGGGCATGTTTTGCCTTGCGCTGCAACAGCAGGATGCATCTAATGCCTAGCGGCCACGCACGCCTGCTCTCTCCACGAGCCAGCCACAAAGATGCCGCCTGTGCAGCGTGTGCGACAGGAAAACAAGAGCAGCCCACCTCCACAAGCTCATTGTCCAGCGGCTCCCACTGTTTGCACCTGCTCTCTCCACCAGCCACAAAGATGCCATCCACACACAGCAACATAGGAACAAAACACACTCGCCTCCAGCAGCTCGATGTCTAGCGGCTCCCACTGCTCGTGCTGCAGGAAGAAGCGGCCCTGGCCGCGGTCGTCAAAGGTGATGGTGAACTTGCTGCACGGGGATGGGGAGCAGGGACGGGAGGCGCGTGCCTAATGAGGGGATGAGGCGAGAGGGGAGGCACGCAGGCTGGAGGACAGCGTAATCAAGATGTCGGCACTTGGCGCGACCACACCAGTGCTGCCTGTTCACAGGCAGGCAGGCATGGAGGGAGGCAGGCAGCGTGGGGCTGGCACCGTCACAGCTGCGCAAACCCGTGCAGCCGATGCGCACCCGTGGTTGTAGCCGGTCACGATGCCTGCCTTCCACTCGCCCTGCCCGCCCACCGCCGGCGCCTCGGCGTCGGGGCGGACAAACACGCGGACCCGCTTCTGCAGCAGGTCCTTGACCTGCAAGCACAACAGGAAACCACACGCCTATTCCCAGCCTGCATGCCTCACGCTAGGGCAGCCCGCACTGATTGGGCTTGCCAATGGCTCTCACTCAGCCCAGCAGGCACCCTAGCTGAAGAGGCAAAGCCGTTTGGTTTGCTGCCGGCACCGAGTCGCACCTGCACGCCCAGCGGCTGCTCGCGCGGCGCCGCCGGCACCGCGGGCTGCACAGTGCCATGGGGCAGTGAACAGCAGTGAGTAGTTGCGCTGCAGCGGGGATGCCTGCCCTGCCACCATGCCAGCCAGCGGCCACACCCCACACAGCAGGCCAGCAGTCTAATCGGCAGGCTCCTGCAAAAGCAGCCCGACTGGCACAAAGGCAGAACGCACTACAGTGCAGAAAGGCAGAACGCATGGCAGTGCACAAAGGCAGACCGCACAGCAGTGCAGAAAGGCAGACCGCACAGCAGTGCAGAAAGGCAGAACGCATGGCAGTGCACAAACGCAGACCGCATGGCAGTGCACAAAGGCAGACCGCACAGCAGTACACACCTGCGAGTGTGGGTATGCAAGGGCCGTGGCGGCAGGCCCCACAGGCACGCCTTGGTTGAACTCCAGCCACTCCTGGCTGCCGGGAGGCTGCAGCTGCACGCGCTCCTGCGGGGCGTTGGGGTGCGACGCGAGCAGTGCAGTTGCGCTTGCAAATCGCTGTCTTTGAGCAACTCTCAGTGCCACCGCCCGAAGAACCATCACTCCACAAAGCCGCGCCCCATGCTGTGTGTGCTATGGGGTATCACACCTTGAGCAGGCCCAGCTGTTGAGATGTGCTGCCAGGGTGGCGGTGGCGCAAGACACAACGTGGTGAACACAACCAACGGCATTCAAGTCAGTTCAACTCACCTTGAGCAGGTCCACCTTCTCTGAGGAGCCGTCCTCATCGTACACGACACGGTGCAGGCTGCAGCGGTGATTCGAAAAGGGCAGCACTGTGCATTGCATCAACCAGGCTACGCTAGGCCAGCACATGCTGCGGGCGGTGCTTGGCAGGCAGATGCGCATACGGCAGACAGACAGGCACATGGATGTTTGGCGCTACACAAGCCAGCAGGGCAGCGGCCTGCAGCGCGAGCACGCATGGAGCAGCCAGCCAGCCATCGCACCCAGTCTTGTAGCTGGTGACGCGCCCCTTGTAAAACATTGAATCATCCTTCCACCACACCCTGCGGTCAGAAGGCAACCCAGCACATCTGAGATGCAGGCAAGCAGACACGCCATTGCTGATACTCGCCCTGCCACCAAGCCCCTGCGGGGCACAGACGAGGGGCGACGACGCGGGCGGGCCGCCCAAGCGCCTGGCGGGCAGCGGCAAAATCCACACCACCATGCCTGCCTTGTCCTCTGTCCTCTGCCAGGCACGCATGCACAACAGCATACATGCAGCCTGGTTCGGTGTCCACCACGTGTGGCATGCGATGCCACTCCCTCACACCCCCCTCACTTGATGCTCCAGTTCTGGATGCGGCTCCCCCACTTGGCGGGCCCCGCCGCCGCGCCACCCTGCTGCTCCGCTGCCGCGTGCGCCTCCTGCTTGACCGCCTTGTGCGGCTTTGGAGGGCGGGCGGAGCCGGAGGGAAGCTTGGGTGACTCGTCCTCGATGGGAGTGGCCAGCGCCGCCGCTCGCTTCTCAGGGGGAGCCTCCAGCACGGCGTCGTCGCCCAGAGCAGACAGCGCATCCTTCCAGCAGTGCGGGCAGCCGTCCTGCAGCGTGCAGGGATGGGTGTGCAGGTGTGTGGGTGCAGACAGACGCAGCAACGAGGACACCGCGCAGGCGGGTCGGCTGGCACGTACGTATGCAGCGCGGTGCGTTGGGGTGCGTGTCGCCTGGTCAATTGAATGCCTGCCCAGCCCCAGTTGAGCGGTGCGCGCACATGCAGCCACGCTGCACATCATAGCCAAGCGGCAGGCGCCCACCTGGCCGCCGTCGCAGTCCTCGCAGCCCAGGCGCTGCGCCACCTCGGGCCGCTCGTTGCGCTGCAAGGAGGAACCGGGTGCCCAGCGCACAGAGACACGCTGATGGGCAGGGAGTTTTGCAAGCCAGGGCAGCAGCACAGCAAGCAAGCCATCTTGTGCAGAGGCGCGCTATGCTGCACACGGCCAGAGGCGTGCAATGTTGCACGCCACAGGGCCAAAAGAGGCACCTCAGCCACCAGTTGAGCGCTTGGCTGAAAAAAGCAGTGCCCCACTCACCAGCTTCTCAGCCTCGCGCGTGCGGCAGTTGTTGCAGCCGCCTGCAGGGGTGCCAGGGGCAGGGCTCACGCCAGCGATCACGCCAGGCACAGCAGCCAGCAGCAGGGGTGCTGAATGCGGCTCAGCCGGGTCATGCTGCTGCCCGCGCATGCAAGCAATAGGCACCTTCACACAGACGCAGCCAAACCAGCCACACATGCATCTACAGCTGCCCATCTACAGCAGATCCCCGGAAGCGCACCTGTGAGCGAGTAGCGGCAGCGGCCGCAGCCCAGCGCAAACTTCCCCGCCGCATGCGCCTCGGTCACAGCCTCCTTGTTCACCGCCATCAACAGCTTGTTGCGGCGGGTGGAGGCCGATGTGGCGCCTGCTGCACCTGCTGCGCCTGCTCCGGGCGCTGGGGACACGCTGTCGCCGGGAGGCTCAGCAGGAGAGGCTGCTGCCGCTGCCGCTGCTGCTGCCGCTGCCGCCGCCTTGCTGCCCTTCTTGCCAGCCTTGCCCTCGGGCTTCGGCAGCTGGCTGGGGGCGGCGGGCGAGCTGCCGGCATGCTGCGCCGGCCAAGCGGTCACCCGCTTCTCAAGTGGCACCGCTGCATGCTCCTCCTGGGCCACCTTGATGGCCTCTGGCCAGCACAGCCGGCAGCCGTCGCGGCGGTTGAAGCTGCAGGCGGAGCAGCCCACCTTGTCCAGCGAGCGTGTGAGGCCCTCCTCCTTCTGCGGCGTGGCGGTTGAAGAATGGCAATGGGATGAGCACAAACATGAGGCGAGCAATGCTCAGAATCATTTGTTGTAAAAAGCCCAGCGAGCGGGTCAGGCACTCCTCTGCGGGACACCAAATTACTGAAGATGGTTTGGTGAAGATGCGGACAAATGAACACATGCCAAGTGCACAGGGCAGTCCTACAGTGCCAGTGTGAGGCTTCAAGCCCGGCGGCGCGAGCACTGCGCTCCCACTCCTCACAAGCCTGACTTAACCAGCTTCCCGCCCCCGGTCCTTCCCGACCCAAACACCAGCACACGGCCCCCTCTCACCATCTGCAGATAGGCCTTGTGCCGGCAGTCCACGCAGCCGGCGTGGGAGCGGTAGCGGCAGCGCCCGCAGCCTAGCACAATATCTCCACGCGCCCGCTGCGCCAGCACCTCGGCTTTCACAGCTTCATCCACGCTGTACTTGCCGCCCTCGGCATGGGCCTTCTCGCCCTTGCCCTTGCTGGCTGAGCCGTCCACCAGGCTGGCAGGTGTGGCCTCCTCGGCCTCTGCTGCTGGCGCCGGTGCAGGGGGCGACGCGTCCCGCGCGTCTGCTGCTGCCGCCTCTGCCGCCGCCGCCTCTGCCGCCGCCGCCTCTGCTGCGGCAGCTGCAGCGCCAGCACCAGCCTCCGGCTGCTCCTCCTCCTTCACTTCCGGCTGCTTCTGCTTCTGCTTGCGCTTGCCGTGGCCGCCAGCTGGCGGCGCTGCCGCCGCCTGCGCCTCGGCCTGAGAGAGCAGCTGCACGGCAGCAGCCGGGTCGCCCGCAAGCAGCACCATGCGCCAGCAGACTGGGCAGAAGCTCTCTTTGTCCAGATCGGCAGCGCACTTGCCGCACTTGCCCAGCAGCTGTAGCCGCTCCTCAGCCACGCCCTGCTCCTCCTGCGGATGGGCCACGGCCATGCATGGGTTGGTATCAGTGGGCGGTTGTGCGGCAGGTGCACCTCCCGGTGCAAGGAGCATGCAGCCCTGTGCAAACACTTGCAATCGACAGGTGCCTCAGCCAAACATGCAAGCTCTTCACAGATCTACTGAAAAAAAAGCTGTTCTCACCAGCGCAGCCAGGGTCCTGGGCCGGCAGCGGCGGCAGCCGCCAGTGGCGTAGCGGCAGCTGCCGCAGCCCATGGCTAGCTTGCCGGCTGCCACCTGGGCTGCGTGCTCTTCCTTGGTTGCGTAGGCTGGCAGGCGGTGCGCTGCCAACAGCAGCTGCTCAGCAGTGAGTGGCTCACCGGCTGCCAGCGCGGCCGCCGCTGCCTCTGCTGCTGCGGCCGCAGCAGCAGCCTCAGCCGCTGCTGCGTGGCTGGCGGGAGAGGGCCCTGCCGCCTTGCTGGCCTTGGCCCGCTTGGCTGGCCGCTCTGCCTTGGCAGCAGCACCGGGCGGCGTGTTGGCTGCCACCACCCGTGCCACTGCCTCCCGAGCCACAGCCGCCGCCACGGCATCCTCGTCCATTGGCTCAGCTTCCGCCGCTGCTGCTGCTGCTGCCCCACCTTCTGCTGCATCGGCGCCCTGCGCAGAGGCGCCCTCGCCCTTGGCCTCCGCTGCCAGCAGGGCCTCCTGCCTCTTCAGATAGCCCTTGAGCGCTGCTCCGCCCAGCGGCTTGGGGGGCGGAGGGATGTGAGGGTACTTCCAAGTTGCGGCCGCCTTGGCCGCAAGCACCCTGGCCCGAGCTTCAGCTGCCTCCGCCTGCGCAGCCGCCTTGGCCTCTGCAGCGGCAGCCAACGCCGCCGCACGCGCGCCGGCACCTTCACCGCCAGCAGCCCCATCGTCGTGCTGCTCAGGAGCTGGAGAGGGGCTGGCGGCGGCTCTCCGTGGCTGCTGCCGAGTGGGGTGTTCATCAGGTATGGGAGCGCTGCGGCTGCGGTGCACACGGCCGGGCTTGGCTGCCGCCGCCTCGCCAGCAGGCTCGGCAGGCTGCTGGGCCTGCTGCTCGGCGGCTTCAGGCTGCTCCTGCTGCTGCAGGGCCTCCGTAGCTGCCTGCTGCTCGGCGGGCTGCTCCTGCTGCTGCTCAGCCGGCTGCGCAGCCTCAGCAGGCTCAGCAGGCGGTGTCCCAGCCCGTTGTTCCTGCTGCTCCTGCTGCTGCTCAGCTGGCGGCTCCTCGGCCGCCTCAGCCGCCTCCTGCTGCTCCTGAGCCGCTGCCGCCACCTGCTGCGGTGGCTTCTCGCCAGCGGCCGGCTTCTCAGCCTCCCCTTTCTTGGCCTGTTTGGCCGGCCGGCTGCGACCCTTCTTCTCTGCTGCCGCCGCTGCTTCCTGGCCATCGCCAGAAGCAGCCTCTGCCGACTGCTCCCGCTTGTGCTGCTGCTTCTTGGCTGGGGCCGCTGCTGCTGCTGCGGGAGGTGCCTCCTCATCCGCCGCCGTCTGCTTCTCCTGCAGCGCTTCGCGCATACCTGCCAGCTTGGCAGCAGCCTCCTGCAGGGGTGATGATGCAGTGTCGCCAGGCAGGGTGGTCAGGCAAACAGGCGCCCACCTTGTTCCACAACAACCCTAAGCACCCCAAATCGATGGAGCAGGGGTCAAATCCAGCACCCACCTTGTCCCGCAACAACCCTAAGCACCCCAAATCGATGGAGCAGGGGTCAAATCCAGCACCCACCTTGTCCCGCAACAACCCTAAGCACCCCAAATCGATGGAGCTGCAGTCAAATCCGGCGCCCACCTTGTCCAGGATCTCAAACTTCACGTCCATCAGGTCGATCGCGGTGCGGGAGCCGTCGTCAAACAGCATGGAGTGCCGCCTGCAGTTGGGACAGCATTTGAGGCAGCAGCTCACTCCAGCAACACGGGGGGTGGCACCGCAGGGGAAGCAGGGGGATGAGTGCAGTCGGGAGCCACAGACGGCAACACCAGCTGCCACCGCAACTGAAGGAGCTGCACACACACAGTGCTCAAACTCCAGGCTCACTTGCGGGCGTAGCTGGTGCTGTGCCCCTTCTTCCAGCGGCGCTCCTGGGGGAACCAGATGCGCATCTCCACGTTCTGCAGCAACAGAAGAGAGGTCCAGGGCAGAGGAATGGAGTTTGATGTACGGTGCCTGGCTGTGAGTGTGTGCTGCCGGGGAACCAGCTGCACATGTTGATGTCCCGCAGCAGTGCACAGCAGCAGCAGGCACAGCACAGGGAGACAGCATGCAGCACCAACCCACGCACCATGAGAGAGGGGCCCAGGCCGCGGCGAGCAGGGTCCATCGCCTTGCGAGCCTCGCCGTCCTTGTTACCCTCCTCAGCCTGCTGCTCGCCCTCTGCCGCCGCCGCTCCCGCCGCTGCAGCAGCTGCTGCCCCCTTGCCGCCCGGCCGCTTGCTATCCTTCTTGCCGCCAGCCGGCTCTGCTGGCGCCTCGGCTGCCGCCGCCTCGGGCGCTGCCGCCTTGCCACGCTTGGCGGCAGCAGGCACCTCCTGCCCGCCGCCCTCCTGCGCCCGCCGCTCTCCTTTGTCCTTCTTGCCACCTGCCTTGCCGGCGGCTGCGGGCTTGTCGGGCTGCGCGACGGCCGCTGCCTTGCCCTCTGGCGCGTACACCGAGGACTTGTCAGACCACTTGAAGCGCTCCTGTGGATGATGAAAAGGCCGGTGGCAGGGCAGGTGGCAGGGTCAATGCGCTGCCGACTGCCTGCAGGCAAGTCGCGCAGGCAAGCAGCATGAGCGGCTGCCCGGGAGCAAGCAGCATGTGCTGGCCGGTTCCCGAGTGATTGCACAACCTGCCTCCCCAGTCAGCAAGACGCAGCAGGCAACAAAGGCGCAGCTCACTTTGGAGAGATCGAGCACCTCAACATCGCCATCGCGGTACTTGACTGTGTGCTTGCTGCACGGAGAAAACAAGGCAAGGGGGGCGGCATCCATTGATGCACCCCACCTCTTACCCCCATGCCTTCCGCC
>VIYQ01003716.1:0-11649 GCA_009928355.1 Chlorella sp. CH2018 | reverse complement strand
CCCCTTCCTGGCCTGCCACCCCGCTGCTCAAACCGCAGGGGCGGCTGGATGGCAGCGTTGGTTGCTGCCTCCGACTGCAACCCGCTGCTCAGCCCAACCCAGGCTGCCGCAGTGCTGGATGAGGCCACCGCTGCGTTCCAGCGCTGCAAGCGGGTGGTGCCTCCCAGTTGGACTGCCACGCTGCGGGCAGACCGCGAAATGTGCGGCCCCATCCGCCCGATCATTGATGCCCACCTGTCCGCGTCACCGCGGCGATGGAGGCAGGGTATCCGGGCAGAGCAGCTGCCAGGCGTGCGGCAGCAGGCGCAGCAGGTGCAGGATCGGCACCCAGTGGGGCAGCTACCCTCCTGCGATACGTGTGGGCTGCCCTCAGCAGCGCTCAAGTGCTGCGGCCGCTGCAAGGCTCGCCGATATGTGAGTGTTGGGGAGACTGTGCTGAGTTTGGGAGGTGGAGCGGTTCAAGGGCTGGCAAGCGTGCATGCGTGAGCGAGCTTATGCTGGTTTGCAGTTTGGCACAGCAAGCATTGTGGCGATGCAACATAACGTATAAATGACTAAAGACCGCTGCCTCGCACCCATTCCACGTCTGCTTGACCTCGCTGGCGTGCAGTGCAGCAAGGCCTGCCAAGCGCAAGACTGGAAGGAGGGAGGACACAAGCAGCAGTGCCCACAGCTGGCGGCCGCACGCGCAGCCGGCGGCGGTGCCTGAAGCCTGCCCTCGCAGCAACCGAAGGGGACAATGCTGTGATGTGGCGGCATGACCCACCCTGCTGTGTGTCGAGTTGTTTGCATTTACATGTGTGTGCTCTGCCAGTGCATGCTGGTTCAAAAAGCGGTATACATACAACATTATCTGGTATGCAGCACAGCAGGGGGCCATCAAGGCATCAAGGCTCGTGCATCGCCACAGCGTGCCCAGCGTGCTCAGCGGCGCAGCTCGCGCAGCTTGCGCACCGTGCTGGGCAGCTGCCAGGCGTCAAAGGCGGTCCGCAGGCGCTCCATCTGCGGCCGGGTCAGTGCGCGCTGGTGCCGCCGCAGGTAGCGCATGACAAGCGACAGGTCTTGGTCTGTGGGGCGGATACCCACGGATGCCAGCAGCTGCATGTTGTGAGCCAGCAGCCCCAGGTTGCCACGCAGCTCCTGTGAGCGGCACAGGGAGGGAGGCATGTTGAGATGTAGGAGTTGCGTTGCGAGGGAGCGGCAGCGTTGCAATGCGAGGGAGCAGCAGCGTTGCATTGCGGAGAGCAGCAGCTGCTTGGTCTGGGTGAGCAAGCCCAAATTGCGGTGTAGCTCTGGGAGCAGCGGCGGTCAGAGCATGCGCAGCGCTGCCTGCTGCCTCTTGCTTTGGGTGCTGCACCGCTACCGTGCGCTCCGCACAGCAAGCTCGATGGACAGACGCACCACACACAGTGCACAGATACTTGCTAAAAAGGCACTCACCGCTGGCGCTGGGTGCTGTTCCACCATGAGGCGCTCCATGTGCACTCGCTGCTTGCGCAGCAGGGCCTCAACAGTGCTGCGCACAGCTGGGGAAGCCATGCTGTAGTGCCAGCCCTGCAGTGGCGGCAGGGAGGCAGCAGAGCCAGTTCGGCGCAGCAGCAGGGGCGGCAGCATGCAGGCAAACCAAGCAGGTGCTGTGGTGTGCGGTCCTGTGGATGATGGCCCTCCAAACAACATGAAGTGAGGCGCAAGCCGTGCCCTGTCCCGGGCCCGCCTCCCAGCCCACTCTCCTCTCCCGCCCTGCCCTTCAAGTCCCTCCCCGCAGCCCAAGCTCTCCTCCTGGCCCGCCCCGCCCCTGCCAGCACCCACCTGCATCTGCAGCGCCATGAGCAGGCGGGGCACAAAGGCATGCGCCACATCGCTCTCCACCGGCAGCACCCGCGGGGCGGCCTCGAGGAAGGCCGCCAGCAGGTGCTCATCCGGCAGCAGGCGCAGCTTGCGGCAGGCGGACAGCGCCAGGGAGGCAAACTCAGCAGAGGCGTCTGGCAGGTGGTGCAGCACCGCCGCGCGCATGGAGGTGGCCAGCCGCGGGCTCAGCCGGAACAGGCCCTGCCCCGCCTCAAAGCCCTCGAGCGCCAGGATCACTGCACTGGCCGACGTGGCTTCAACAGGCTCCAGCAGCTGCAGCGCCCGGTGCTCAGCCGCGGCCGCCATGGCGGGCGACACGGGCCAGCGGCGGCCCGCCCATGCTGCCATGGTCTCCGCCAGCTGCCGCGGCAGCGCCGCCTGCAGCAGCCAGTCGCCTGCCTGCTGTAGCTGGGCGGCCATGCCGTTGTCCCGCCCTGGCTGCATGCCCAGCGCATCGTATGCTGTGGCGATCAGGTGCAGATCCGCCATGCGAGCCTCCTCCCAGCCGCGCACAGCTGCCTCCTCAACAGCCGCCTGCTCCGCCGCCGTCAGCGGCAGCTGCAGGTCGGCTGAGGCCTGCAGCAGCTGTGCGCAGGTGGACACGTCCGGCAGCTTGGGGAAGGCGTCCGGGCCCGCGGCTGCCAGGTTGGCCAGCGCCTGGGCCCGCAGCGCGCCAAAGGCGGCCTGGACAGACGGCGACAGCTGACGTGGCTCCTCGTGCACCCGCTCTCCAAAGTTCTTCAGCGCGGCCAGCAGCTGCGGCAGCGTCAGCTGCTGACGGTGCAGCAGCGCCACGCGCAGCAGGCGCCGCAGGCTCTTCACATGCACACACTCGGTGCTGAGAAGCGCATCGTCCATGAGCCGGATGCCGCCAGCAGGCGCCGCTGCTGCTGCTGCTGCTGCTGCCGCTGCTGCTGCTGCTGCTGCCGCCTCGGCCTCTGCTGCTGCTCCTTCTCCCTCAGCCGCCGCTGCGTCAGGTGCCGCTGCTGCTGCTTCTGCTGCCACGGCCTCGCCTGCTGCCGCATGCTGCTCGTCTTCGTCACCCGACTCCTGCTCATCCTGCGCTCAGGGGCAGCACCCAAGGCAGCGGAGGATCAGGTTCAAGCTGCAACAGCAAGCTGCAGCTCCAAGCTGTAATGGCGTAGCAATGCGTGCCCAACGCCCGCCACACAAAAGGACCCTGCCAAGCGCAGCTGCAGAACCAACTCCCAACCCAAGCTCTGCAGCGCAGCGCACCTCTGCGGTGACCAGGCACTGCCCAGGCGCCAGCGCGGCCGCCAGCTCCGGCCCCGGCTGCAGACCCAGCCGGATGTATGCGCTGAGCATCCAGCGCATGTGGTTGCTCTTCAGCTTGGCACCGCTGGTCAGGCCCGCCACCACCGCCGCCTCCAGCGCCGCCGCCTGCTGCTCGCTCAGCTGCACTTGCATCCACGCCGCGGCGTCCAGCAAACGGCAGGCGCTGCCAAACTGCAGGGGCTCGCCCGCCTGGCGCAGCATCTCAATCGCCAGGTCCAGGGCACCAGAGAAGGCTTCCTGGTTGACGCGCCGCGGCGCGCTGCGCTTCGTACTCTGCAGCTGCCCCATGCGCACAGCGGCCTGGGGGCAGGGTGGGGGAGGGGGCAGCGGTGGTGTGGGGCGGCTGCCGTCGGATGAACTCACACGCAAGCAGCAGGCCGGCGGGGGTGTGCAACCATGACAGCCAGCTGCACTGGCGTGGTGCTGTGGCCTTGCGCGAACCCTTCCACTGCCCAGGCCCAGCACTTTGACTGCCCAGGCCCAGCACACTGTGCCCTCAGGCGACCATGCATGCACCCTGTGCTCACTTCGATCATGTGCCGCGCACCCGCCACCTCCCTGTGCTCAACCAGCAGCTGCGCTGTCTGGCGCGAGGTGCTCGCCTCCCGCAGAGCCTTGATCAGCTGGCTGGGCCCCAGGGTGGGCAGCGGCCCTGGAAGCGTGCCGGAGTCGGCTGCATCCCGCCGCCTCCGTCCACGCTGCCGCCGCTGCTGCTGCCCCGCTGCCTCATCGGCGTGCCGCTGCTCCAGACTGGCAAAGGGCGCCACAGCCTGCATGCGGTGGGAAGCAGGGAGAGTGGAGGCAGGGATGGGTGCTCAGCACACGGGCGCGGGCGGACAATAGAAAGGGCAGAGGCAGGGGTGAGTGCTCTCATCTCAGCACATGGGCACAGGCAAGAGCACGCAAGGCCTCCTTTTAACCCCATGCCAGTTGACCTCACACTTGGCACACATTTACGGCTGCTGTGACTGATCTCAACAACCCACCAAGCCTGTGCAGCACCCACCTGGCTCAGCGGCATGCTGCCGGCTGGCACCCACGCTTGGGCGGCAGCTGGGCCAGCACCGCTGCTGGCGGCTGGCCCGCTCTCGCTGGCTGGTGGGCTGCTGCCATCTGCCGCCGCAGCAGTGGAATAGAACGGGGTCACGCCAGCGGAAGCGCCAGCAGCTTCCTGTAAGCACAGGTGTGAGAACCCAGCGGAGCGGTCGAGCGTAGGCCAGGTGCCAAGCGGCGGCAGCGGCGGCGGCAGGCACTTGCTTTAGCAACCCGCCCGAGCGCAGCGGGCTCTACTCACCTCCAGAACATGCAGGCTTGCGGCAGGTGCCCTGCAGGCTGCCCAGCGCGCGCCCTGGGGCCCAAGCTGCAGCGCAAGGGAACAGCGGGAGCTTTGTTTATCGGCGCTTGCACACCCCTGATCTCGCGCCGTTTACGGCATTGGTATCGGCGCAACCTCACCCTGAGCGCCGCCTGCAGCGCGCGCATAGCCAAACTTGCGGCGCGCTGCGGGCTTAACAGCCTTCAACTAGTTGATGGGATTGACAAAGAGGCGAGCGAGCCTGTCCTCGAGCTGCGGCGGGGCCTGGTGCTATGGGTTTGTGGCCGACTTCGCCGCTGCGCCTGCCGCGACAGCGCGGGGCGACGCCGCATGGTGCACCCACCGCTCCTGCCCGGCCCACAACTGCGTGTGCATTCACATGAATTACATCACACGCTCGACATGGTTTACGCCTGCCGCTCTACCGCCCTTTGCTCCTTGGCCTGCTGCCGCAACGCCGCCAGCGCCTTGCACGTGCGCTTGTGCCCGCCCTGCCGCCAGTCGGCGTGCGAGCAGGCGGTGCCACAGTACCACACCGCGCGGCATCCGCTGCGGCATAACATGGATGGGAGCAGGAACAGCCAGGTGGGATGAGTTACGGTAACAGCAATCATGGTCCAACACCCACCTGCTGGCCACTGCCATCCACTCCGCTCCCATGCACGCCACCGCCCAGCCCTGCCCCCCGCACCTGCACCGCTTGCTGCCCACGCCCTGCCCGGCTGCCAGGCCCCCGTCGCCGCCCAGGTTGGAACAGCGCAGGTATGCGCAGCTGCTGCCTGCAGCCATCTCAGCTGCCTCCACTTCTTCATGCGCCATCGGTGCTGGCTCTGCCCAAGCTGCCTGCAGCGCAGCCGCGAGCTGGCCTACCTCGCGCTGCAGGCTGCCCTCCATCCAAACGCGCTGCAGTCTCGTGGCCATTTGGTGCGGAACGCCTGTGGCCCGCTCAAGGCTTTGGATCATGGACCGCACAGTCAGCACCACCGCCGCCGCCGCAACTTGGGCGACGCGCAGCTGCCGCACAATGGCCGGGCTGACGCCGCCGCCACTGCCACTGCCGCTGGCATTGGCGCTGTCAGCTGCACCACTGCTGCCACCGCCGCCGCCACTGCCGCTGCTGTCTGCCTCTGTGCTGCTGCTGCTGCGGGCATCGCCCTCGCCAGCGGTGTTGCTGCTGCCTGCACGGCTGCGGCTGCCTCCACAGATATCAAGCAGCGTCCGTGCGGCCCTCAGCATCTGTTGTATCATGGCCAGCAGGCAGGTCAGGAAGGCCGACAGCTGCCCCATCTGCACACGCAGGGAGGGGGCAGAGTGCTTTGACTGGATGCAGACTTGCCTGCAAGTCACTCCAAATTGCAAACACATGGCCTGCATGCACCACACGCCCAGCCGCAGGCGCACAGCTGGGCTGCAGTGGTACAGTGCTGCCTCTCACCGCCTGTTGCTCTGGCAACTCCTGCATCCCGGCTGCCAAGAGGCCCAGCAGCGGGAGCACTGAGTCGCAGCGGATTAGCTCTGCCGAAAACTGCGGGCTGCCAGCCGCCGATCGCATAATTGACAGCGCCAGGAGGGCAGCATCCGCGGGTGGTGCGGCAGCCTGCAGTTGTAGGGTTGCAGACCAGCAGATCGCAGGTTTTCTGGGAGCCTGTTTCCAGACCCATACAGCATGCCATGCCAAAGCAGCTGGCTGCGCGTGCACGCCTCTGTCACAGCTGGTGCACAGCAGTGAGCCGCTGCGCTGCTGCACTGCACACCTGATTGCACGCCGCAAGCCCAACAAGCAACACACGCAACCGTGGACAGCAACAACGCCCGGCATTCAACAGCAGTAGCAAACAGAAGCGCAGCATCCCTCACCCGTTGCACCAGTGAGGCATGGAGCGCAGGGCCGAGCTGAGAGGTGAGGCGTGTGGGCGAATGGTGCGCCATGACCAAAGATACGTTTGTAACAAACGGCAGCAGCAGCTCCGTATGCGCCCCGTCAGTCAACGCGCCCTCTCCTGTCGTGTGCGGCGCCACAAGCAGCATGGCCTGACCAAATGCCGCCAGCATTGGCATCAGAGACCTGCGCAGGCAGGAGGGGCAATGGGCCATCAGTACCTGGAGGTCACCATGGAATGCCTTTGCCAAGGCGCCGCACGTGGGGCAGCACATGCTGCACAGGTGAGGTGCAAACCGCATGACCACACCAGCCCATACATCTGGCTGGCCAGCAAGCTGGCAAAGACAGTCCATCACTCACCGGTACAGCCTCTCATTGGCCTCTTCATCTCCCTGCTCGGTGTACATCTCTCCCTGCTGCTGCACCAGCGCATACAGCATCCGCAGCACATTGGACACCGGCAGCACCAGCCGCTGCCATTTGGCCAGCACTGCTGGCAGGCCCGGCACGGCCTGCGCAGGGCCCGCCGCCCAGAACAGCAGGCGCGGCATGGTAACCGCCAGCTGGTGCACCCGCGGCAGCAGTGCCAGCACTGCCGGTGGTCGCCGCATGCCCCTCCCTGTCTGCCCAATCATGTAAGCCTGCATCCTGTGGGCCAGGTCTCCAAACACCCGGACCACCAGCACCTCTGCAAGGCCAGAGAAGCTGTCCTCTTCAGGAATAGTGCCACCCCTGAGAGCTACGCTGCCGCCCGCCTCGCTGCTGTGCGCGCCGTGCGCGCCGCGCCTGCCGTGCCCGCCGCGGTGGCGGCGCGCTCCGCTGCTGCTGGCGCCGCCGTGGCTGCTGCTGCTTTGAGCTGCCGTCCTCTGTTGCATGTCAACATGTCGCTCCATAATCAGTGGCAGCAGGCGCAGCCCTGCATCTGCGGCAGCGCAGAAGGCTGCAACGTGCTGCACGCTGCGTGCTTCGCCTGCTGAGGACAGCAGCTGCAGGGCCTGCGCCCAGCTGAGGCACAGCGTCTGCACAACTGTGTGGTTGAAGTCACTCCTGCTGTCTCCTGCTGCTGCTGCTGCTGCTGCTGCTGCTGCTGCTGCTGCTGCTGCGGTGCACCGCCGCTGCTGCTGCCGCCCGCCGCCGCAGCGCTGGTGTCGCCCGTAACCCCACTGCTGCCGTCAATCTCAGCCACCGCAGCTGCCTCCCGGGTGACAGCTGCCATCTTAGGCACTAGCTCAATCAGGCGCCAGGCCAGCGCAGCCACCTCCTCCTCATTGGCTGCCCTGCCGCTGCCGCGCCGGCAGCACTCACACAGAGCAAGTGCCTCCCTGCCCTGCGCCAGCAGCCCCCCAAGCCACATCCAGCAGATCCAATGGGGGAGCGGAAGCTGGCCGGGCGGGCAGGCGGCGGGCATGCCGGCGACCAGGTCGATCGCCAGCGCCATCATCTGCTGGTCGTGGTCATCGTGGTACCGGTTGCGAGGCTCTTCCAGGCAGCCTGGCTGCGCCAGCAGCGTCACCGTGCAGGTCAGGAAGCGCCAGTCACCACGGCTGGGCCGCACCGGCGGCAGCGCCGCGCCGCCCGGCAGCGGCAGCAGCCCCGTCTGCCGCGCCGCCGCCGGCAGCACCTGCTCGAGCAGCAGCTGCGCCGCCTTGGCGCACAGGGCTGCATCCGACTCGACAGCCGCTTGAAGTGCGGGCAGGGGGGCTCTCCCGCTGTGACCATCGGGCAGCATGACCAGCCTGCAGCACGGGGCGGCAGGTGAGAAATGACAGGTGGCGAGGTGCAGTCGCAGACCAACGCAGCCCTGCTGCGGAGCCATTGAGCAGATGGATGGTGCCCCCCAGCAATCCAGTGCACGCAACGGATTGGTTTGAGCAGGTGCCTCGGGACGTTCCACGCTCCCCAGCTGCCGCCCAGCCTCACCGGCAGGTGTCTGCGTAGCGTGCCAAGTCCACGCGCTCGTGGGGGTGCGCCTCTGGACCTGCGAGAGAGAGAAGCGGCAGCCAGGCTGTGAGCGATTCCTCGTGGCCATGGTGCGCGCGACGGTCCCACTCTGTTGCTAGGCTGCCGGCAAGGAGTCATGCCCATTGCCCCCTCCAGCGCAGCAGCTGGATGTTTGTCAAGCAACTTAAAGCTAAACTTGGCCCGCATGAGGTTGCTCAGCACGCTTGCTGGCCAGGGGGCAGGCATGGCCAAGGCATGCCCGCCCGCGCACCTAGGCTGCCGATGGCGGAGGCATCTCCAATCGTGAGCAGAGCATCGGTGAGGGCCGACAGCCACCGGGCAAACTCCACGGGAGAGAGGCACTGCTCCATCTGCTGCAGCACCTGCCGGCTGTCGGGCAGGTCGAGCGCCGACTGCAGCACATCGTTCACTCCCTCCACTTGGCTGCCCGTCAGGACCGCCAGGAAGCGCAGCGCAGCATGGTCGGCAGGCCCCGATCGCCTGCGGGGCAACACAGCAGAGGGGGGTTCAAGAGGCGGTGCTGGCAGGAGCGGCAGCGGGGGGAGCAGCAGCAGAGGCGGCAGAAGCGGCGGCAGGGCAGTGCACCATGCTCAGCTTCAACGCCGCTCTCTGAGCGGGGCAAGCAAACCCCAGCCACAGGCACAAGGCGTAAACACAACACCGCCGCCGGTGGCCACAACGGACTGCTCACACGCCGCTCACCTGACAGCAGCCAGAGCCGACACAAGAGCCAGACGGGACGGGCCGGTGATCAGCACCAGGGCTGACGCCAGGCGCTGCACAGCGGGTGCACCCAGCTGCGTGCAGTACACCAGCCGCGCAAGAATAGACATGAGCCCCGCCGCCGCACACAGCTGCATGCCCACTGCTGGCAACTGGTTCAGGCGCCGGCTGCTGGGAGAGCGGAGGGTGGCTCCCAGAGCAACTAGCTTGTCCACTGCTGCACCCAGCAGCCTGCACGGCATACAGATGCGGCAACCGCAGCAGTTGGGTTCAGGAGACACACGCGGAACAGCTGCAGGGTCTGGTGAATGGTCGCACAGCACGCAAAGCGCGGGATCGCTGACACTGCTGTTGCTACAGAAGCAAAGGTGAGGGATGAGCACTCACCGCTCGGCGGCGCGACGCTCTGCCGCCCCAACGCCGCCGGGCGCCGCAAACTGCAGGGCCATGTGCACCTCCTGGATGACGTCCAAGGACGCGTTGACCGGTGCGGGGCCAGCGGCTGGACGGCTGAACGCCGGCAGCAGGGCCTCCAGCCGCGCGATGAGGGGCGCGAGCGGCACCGCCATCGTGCCGGAGCCCGCCGCCGCTGCTGTGCGCGAAGCTGCTGCAGCTTGTGCCGGGTGCCGGTCACAGCTAACTTGCAACCTGCTGGACGGCAGGCAGCGCCGCCTGAGAGGGTTTGAAGGAAGAGGTGGCGGGGCGTGGGCAGAGCGGGGCCCCGGGGCTCCCTGCTCGGTTTAAGTAAAGGCCGGAAGTTGCACACGACGCAGTGGCGGGCAAGCCAGCGCCGCAAACGTGTGCGTCTCCGCTGAGGGCGCCCCCCGCCGCGTGCTGTGCCGTGCCCCCGCCGCAGGCCAAGCCAGCTATGCACGTGCCCTCTCCTGCCCCTGGAACTGCTGAAGCCAGCATTGAGCTGACAAAGTTTACATAAGGGCATGAAACATATGGCTGGTTTCATTCGTATGATGTATGCAGGGCGGGCCCAGCAACTGCGATCAGCAGCGCCGCAGCCAAGGAGGAATAACGAATCGTGACCGATGTGAGCTGCGAGGATACGATCTGCGAGAGGAGCTGCGAGACAACAGATGGGTACAGTGGGTCCAAGGCAGCAGCTCGTGCTGCTGCTTGGTGAGACGAGAGGACGGCTATCGAGGGGCGAAGCCCACATGAGCTACCAGGGGCAGCTCAATGAGTCTTGATGTGCCAGATGCCGGGCAGGCCGTGTCCTGCCCAACTGGGGCGGCTCGAACTGAGGCCTCAGCTACACCTGACCTCACTGCGTCTTGTTCTTGCCGCCAGGCGCGCGGGAGGGCGCGGGCGCGGGAGCCGGGGCGGCAGCGGCGGAGGCAGCGGACGATGAGGAGCTGCCGCCTGCGCTGCCGGGCGCGCCGCCAGGGTTGCCGCAGCCCAGGCGCTCCGCGGTCAGCTGGTCGGCGGGCACGGGGTTCTGCAGTGAAGGGGAGGGGAGCATGGGGAGGCGATGATTTGCCGCTTTGACTCTGGGAATCCGGTGCCTTGCTTGTTCTGGAGATGGCATGCTTACCACAAGCAGCATGAATGATCGACCGGAGCGCGGCCGTCAGACAATCAAGCCCTCTCACAACCCGCACACCCAAACCCAGCGACCAGGGGTCAAGGGGAAGCCGCACCTGCATCCAGGCCAGCAGCTGGCGGATGGACACCAGGTACGTGTCCGGCTGCTCCAGGGCATAATCTGCAGCAGCGATAAGAGGGGTGGGTCTGGAGTGGATCAAATCACATCCGGTGTTTGGGTGTGCTGAGGCCAGAACGGCGCAGGGGTGGGCAAGCAGGACAGGCCAGCGGGAGCATGGGGGCCCCAGCATGGGCCCTCAGCCGGGCACAGGCCCAACACATGCGCGCAGCACATGTGCTCACCCACAAAGCGCTGCAGGCCCTTCAGGCTCTCCTTGTCTTGCAGCCTGCAGGTTGATGTGCAAATATGGTGCGTGTGTGCTTGTATGCCAGCCCAGCCCGACGTGCGGGCCAACTTCCATGCAAGGTGAGGGGTTCACCATCTTGCAGCCTACCGGAACGGTTTGTAGCTGCAAATGGGGCAAAATTTGTACAGGGCACTCCATGTCACACCTTAGCCGCCCAGCCGCCCACTGCCTCCCACCCACTGCCCGGTGCCAACCGTACGATGCACCTTAATCCCTCACCAGGGCGTATGGATAAAGATGGGGATGGGCGCGCGGTTGCCGCTGTAGGCTGCATCAAAGTTCTGCTTCATAATGTTGTACAGCTCGTCGCCAGACTTGCTGCGGAGCGGCACAAGTGGTCAAACCATGTCCCTTGTCAGCAGGGTGGCAGGAGGGTTTGCAGGGGCAGCCCGCGGCGCGCCGGCCCGGCCATGCATTCCAACGAGAACGGACTGCGCCCTGCTGCTCGCTCACAACGCATGCCACGCCCGTATCGCATGCCACCCACCCACAACGCATGCCCCGCCGGTGCACGCCTCCATGCACGCCAACAGGCCCTGCTCCCCAGCCCAAGCACGATTCCTCTCCCCAGCCCAGCCCCAGCCCCAGCACAATCCTTCCCCTCACCCATCCACATAGTCCATGCTCCACACGCCCTTGGTGTTGCCCTTGCTGTCCTC
>VIYQ01003714.1:0-11010 GCA_009928355.1 Chlorella sp. CH2018 | reverse complement strand
CCCCCTCCCCTGCCCCCACTTCTTGTGCAGAGCCGCCCGGCGATCTGCTGAGCCTGATGGCGCGCCGCGTGTTTGCCAGCCGCAACTCGTACCTGATGCAGCGCCTGTGCAGGTGAGGGCTGGGGCTGTGCAGTGCAGGGGCGTGCGCTATGCATTGCAGTGCTGTCCTGCAGCACCGGTGTGAGCTGCCTGCCCCTTGAATTGGGCTTTCTCAACGCCTGCATGCTCTCAATCTCCAGCTAGCTGCATCATCCAGTAACTGCTGTTGCTTCCTACCATGCTATCCTGCTTGCAGCGAGGGCCTGCTGTCTGACCTTCAGGCCGGTGACTCTGGCCTGCCCACCCCTTCACAAGGCACCGGTGCGGTGCAGTCTCCTCGCAGCCTCCGTCGCGCTTCCACCCAGCCGCCCGCCGCCGCGCAGCAACCGACGGCTCCTGAGCAGCCGGAGGAGCCGGCAGCGGCGGCACTTGGAGATGGTCTGCCCCGCCTGCCCCGCATTCGCACCCGGGTGGGGCAGCCGCTGCGGTATGGTGCAGATGCGAGCTGTGAGGGAGGCAGTGCCGGCGGCAGCGGCAGCCGCAGCAGCAGCGGGCCGGCAGGCCAGCTGTGCATGCAGTAAGCAGGAGCAGTAACGGTTGAAAGAACCGCGCAAGGTGATTGGCTCAGCAGGCGGCCCCTCAAGAAGCTGCCTGGCTTGTCATCTGAAAGAATGATGCCCCCACGTGTCGCCGCAAGCCACCCACGATAGATCCGATTTGTGCTTGATTTGTTCTCCTCTTCCCCCGGGCTTATGGGTTGCGCGTTCTCTTCTCATCCCTGCAGCACCCGCCTGACTCTGCACCGCAACTCTGGCGCATCATTGTCTTCACCCTCCATCCTTGCAAATCAACCCCTGTCACCTACGTCTCATCTGACCGCACCCAACGGACGCCTCTCTCTCCTCGCACCCTCCACCGCTCACCCTCCCGACCCCTGACAGCTCACCCACTGACCGCAAGCAGCATTCGTTCTCTGGACCCCTTTGACGAGTGTCTAGATTGTGTTTGTGTGCATGATGTGAAACCGAGCCAGCTGCAACAGCTGAACGCACAGCTGGCACAGCCCCGGGGGCAGGCACACGGTGGTGGCCGGTCAGGCGGTGCCGCGGGGCCGAGCTTGCTCGATGAGCTGGCTCAGCGCTGAGTCAACCGCCCCTGGACCTGTAACTTCATGGTCTCAGGAAGCCACTCTCGATGCCGCGCAAGCCTCAGCAGGGCACAGGGAGGAGGCTGCCACCGCACTGACCGCCGCTGCCTCCGCCTGGCGGCGCCAGCTGGACATGGGCGGGAAAGCCGGGGCGCGGGCTCAACCGTCGCCGCGCGTCTATAACAACTCGCCCCGTCCCTCTCGATTTAGATCAGCGTGTTCTGGGTCTGCAAGTGACACACGCCCCCGCAAGTCCCAATGGCCCGAGTTGCCGCGTTGCTCTGCCTCTGCGGCCTGCTCGCCGGTGAGCGCAGTGTCGGCGCGATGCGCTGCGCCCGGGTGCCTCGCTCGCGCGGCGGGTCTGGCGGGCCAGACCGCCGCTGCCGCCGCTCGGGGGCTCTTTGAGTTGGAGAGGCCTTTCCCGCGGGCTAGCGGCCTCTCTGCGTCCTGAACGCCCTAGGATTGCTGCCCATGGCCCCCCAAACAGCGCCTGATAGTTGCTTAGCCTCACGCGGGGCCGCCTGATCTGCCCCCTGGCTGCAGTCGCAGGCGTGGCGTCGGCGGCAACGTGCGTCGAAAGCCCCGACCACCCTTTTGACGCCGAGTATGACCCCGACCAGCCCGACCTGGGTGCTTGCAAGAAGTGCAGCGACGACAACAGCACATGCGTGGAGGTGAGGGGGCAGCAGACGCGTGCAGGCTGCTGCACACACCAGGTGCCGGGCTGGGTGGCAGCTGCCACCTTTGCTTCTGCGGGGGCCGGGCAAGCTGGCGGGGCAGCACATCAGCAGCCAGCGGCACTCATTTTTCAATCAGAACGGCTGAGGGCGAGCAGGGAGTTTGTAAGCTGGAGCTGGCCTCAGCGCCGCTGCTGTTGAGGCGGTTCTGGTTGGTCGTTATCCACGTGCCTCCCCGCTCAAATGGCCCCCTCCACCCGTCCCCCTGCGACCCCCTGCAGTGCTGGGTGGGCTACTCACTCAACTCTACTGGCCTCTGCGACCGCTGGTGAGCCTGATACGCATGCTATGCAGCAGTTGCCATCTTGCTGCACATGCATCGCAGCCGCTGCTCGCATGTGCAATTCGCGCCCCCATGTGCAAGGCCCCGCTCACCGCTCCGCCCACGGCCCCGCCCGCTGTGCTCCCTCCTGCAGCGAGCCGTTTGAGTGCGCGGCATGCACCCCGGGCCCCGATGGCAAGATGAACATCTGCTCCGACTGCACCATGAGCTGGGATGTGAGTCAAGTGGGGAGGCGGTCGCTTGGGCTGCCTGCGGCATGCTTGCGTGGTGCTGAGGGCGTGACCAGCTGGGCTGCTGTGCCGCCGCCACCAGCTGCTTTGCTTCCGTGCTCGGTTTGTGCGTGCATATGGCCGCGCATGCGCAGCTCCCAGCCGCTCATGAACGGCTGCGTGTTGCTCATCACCTGCCTGCTGCAGGAGCCGCCTGAGGTTGGGTCTTACGCCGAGGCCAACGGCACGTGCGTCCCATGCAAGGCGCCCCACTGCATGGAGTGCACCAACGTGAACGCCACCAACCCCACCTCCACCTGCATCCGCTGCGCAACCGGCATGTGAGCGCGGGGGGCGGCAACAGGCATGGAGGGCGGCACCAGCTGGATAGCGCATGCGGGCTGCTGCTGCACTGGGGCAGCACGCTCACTTTGTGCATGCCTCACGGCTCGCCACCGCGGATGCCACCGCGGATGCAAAAAAAACTAGTTGCCACCCTGCCCTGACCCTGGCTGCCCCCCTCCCCCATGCATTGCAGGGGTGTGATGCCTGATGGCTCTTGCCAGCCCTGCGATGACGCAGACAACTGCCTGTGGTGAGATGCAGCGAAGAAAGTATAAGTAAAGCAAGAAGAGGGCGCTGCAGCATGCTGGGGAGCGTCTGTCGTTTGGCGTTTCACCGCCCGGGGGGCACTTGTTATGTGTTGCAATGGCATTTGTCGCATGCCACCGGTCTGAGCTGCTGGCTGCACATCCCTGCCCCACGGACTGCAGGTGCGATGGCGACAAGGCAAAGTGCACCGAGTGAGTTGCAGCTGCGCGAGGCGGGATGTTCAGAGCAGCAGCCGCGTACCGTTTTCGTGTGCAGTCAGCCGGCGGGCAGGGCCCCCCACCGCTTGCCGTGCGTACCCACCGCCCCTGCCCCCGCACATCCCTGCATGGCGGCAGCTCGGCCACCTCAGCTGCTGGCCGGCCGTGCTGTTGCGCCCTACGGCATCATGATAGGGCGATCAATCGCTGGACCGCTGCAATGCACCCACACTGCACCCACACTGCACCCACACTGCACCCCCTCCCACCCCGCAGGTGCATGTCCGACTTTTTCATCCAGGATGGCAAGTGCACGCCCTGCCCGCCGGGCTGCAGCAAGTGCACCAACGCCACGGTGTGCCTGGAGTGCAACTACAGCGTGCCTGACACGGAGCAGGGCCTGGTGCTGGATGCTGCCACCGGCAAGTGTGTGCCCTGCGCCTCCGAGGGCTGCGGCATCTGCTCCACCGGGCCTGACGCCTGCGAGAGCTGCAACACCGGCTACACCAATACCACGGACGGCAAGGCGTGCGTGAAGTGGTGAGTGCGCGGTCCGGCTGGGAGTGCGCGCCCGGGCTGGGGTTGGACGGTTTGGACTGAGGGGGCAGGAGCAGCGACAGCTTAGCAGGAGGGCAGGAGGAGTGACAGCTCAGCAGCAGTGACAGCTCAGCAGCAGGCTGGCCGCTGGAGCAGGAGCTACTGCATGCATACTCTAGTCTGTGGCGTGCAAGGCGACCACCGCCTCTCAGCCGCAGCTCACATGCACAGCGCTCTCTCACTCTCTCCCCGCCTGCAGCACCGACCCGCACTGCACCACCTGCGCCCCGGGCAAGCCCGATGTCTGCGAGATCTGCGCCATGTTCAACCAAACCAGCGACAAGCTGCAGTGGGGCGTGGACAAGGCCACCGGCAAGTGTGTGGACTGCAGGATTGAGCACTGCGCCAGGTGAGCTGCGGCATCAGGGCGCGGGGTGTTGTGCAGCTGTGCAGTGCATGCCTAGAGCGCAGGATTGAGCGCTGCGCCAGGCAAGCTGGGTGGGAGGGCCCAATGTGTGTTGCAGTTGCGCACAGCTGAAGCTGCTGTGGCGCTTGCTGGCTTGCTTTGTGGGATGCCGGTGGTTGCCTGCTCAGGGCTGCACATGCCGACCGGCCGCCGACGCCCGTCAGTGCAGCCGCAGGCACAGCGGCTGCCGCTTCGCATCTCACACCTGCCCTCCCGCTGCTTTCCCGCGCCATGCTTGCAGCTGCCAGGACGATGCGGACACGTGCGACTGGTGCGACGACGGCTTCTGGAACGACGTGAAGAACAAGAAGTGTGTGCCCTGCGGAGAGGTGCTGGAGCACTGCACCAGGTGCGCTGCTGGCAAGCTTGCCGTTGGGCTGGGGTGGTGTGGCAGTGGACAGGTGTGTGGAGCAGCGCACATTGCCAGCAGCAGCAGGCCCGCACTCCAGCTGCAAGCAGCGCTCTGCCCCTGAGCCGGCAGCTGCTGACTGCTGAGCACTCTGCTGATCGGTGCCTGTGCTCACCTGCCCCGCTTGTCACAGCTGCTCCACCAATGGCATGGAGGATACACCCACCTTTGGGCAGGCGATGTGTGACACGTAAGCACTGCTGCAGCAGCAGCTGCTGCTGCTGCTGCCGCCGCCGCTGCTGCTGTCGACTGGTAGCAGAAGGCTGGAGTGCACTGCGTAACCAGCGCACACAGCGTGCATGTGTTCATGGCAGCTGGTTGACGCCCTGGTGGTTGGCTGTGTGCCGCACCCACCCGACCGCCCTATCTGCCCCATTTGCAGCTGCGAGAAGGGCTGGGAGGTGGACGATGCGACCTACAAGTGCGTGAAGAGCGGCGGCAAGGCCTAGGCGCGAGGCGCGCCTGGCGGTGTGCAACCGACCATACCCCAAAGTGCCAAGTGCAAACCTTGGCGCCATCTGTCCCCCCATCTCTCTGCTCTGCGATTGAGCTCGTCTGGGCCCTTAACACGGCATACTAGCTTATCTCAGTCGGCTGCTCAGGTTGGCACCCTAGGCACTTCGCCAGATCAATAGTTGCAGTTTGTGCTGCACCATCCTGCCCTATCTCTTTTTGACCCTCCATGCCCCCTTCTTAGTTCGTTTGTTCGCCAGGCATTCACAAGCAGGCATGTAATACTTAAAATGCAACAGAACGCGACAGTGATGAGGGGGTGCAAACGAGAAAACACCAATGGCAGGCTGGCCTGCAAGGCCAGCTGAGCTACAGCAGCACGCGTACCTCGGCTCGGATGACCAGGGTGTCCCCAGCCAGGTATCCTGGCCGGGAGTGCAGCTGCTGGTGCGAAATGAATTTCGGGTAGCCCATACCGGAGGTGGTCACTAACAACTCGGCTGTGCGAGTCACGTGCAGCGGTCCCTCAGTGTCCTGGTCCCGAACCGCCAGCGTGACGGACGCGCGTGTGTCGCACTGCTTGGCAGAGATGAACACTGCAAGAAGGTTGGGCCACACTGAGCTAAGGCTTGGCTCTTGCCAGGCAGCGTTAGGGATGGACATGGCACAGCACATGTGGCAAAGCCAAAACAACTCATCAGCTTGGCGTTGTAAAACCACTTACATGAGATGTGGCCCACTAAAAGGCCACACCTGCCGTTCAAGTAGGCGCTCAGCTGCCACTCCCGGCCGCCAGCCACAAACCAGTGTGAGCGCACTGGGTGCCCTGCCTCTGATGGTTGCTGAGAGATGAAATCGATGCGCCACTCGAAGCTGGCGGGGTTGCTGGCCAGCCGAACTGCGGCTGCAACGTCACTGGGATTGAGAGGTGTCACAGAGGCAGTGCCCAGCAGGCGCCTATACGGCACCAGCTGCCGGTTCGCCCCTGCCATCAGGCCAAGCAGCAGAAGCAAAGTGCACTTGCTGCAGCCCTCCAGCTGAGCAGCATCGGCGATGCCGGCAGCCAGAGCGTTTTCGCTGGGCGCATTTTCCACCAGCCGCTGCGCCAGGCGAGAGATGCAGGCCAGCCGCAGGTCTGCCTGCTCGCAGTCCTCTGCAGCATCTGCCCATGCGACTAGCTCTTCAGTGGTTGCACCTGAAGCCTCTGCACACAGGGCAGCAGCGGACCATGCGCATTGGACGGAATGCGGAAGTATCAGGCTGGCTAGGCTATCACCCGCAGCACAGGCAGTCAGCAGTGTTTCTGAGTGCTTCGGCACCGCAGCAAGGCCTGCATTAAACTGTAAACCTGCCTGCACCCACCAGTCATGTGCTGGGCCACACTGGCCAGCATCCGCTCCACCTCCAGTTTGTGCGCCAGGCGCAGCAGAGCGGGCAGGCTGCCCCTCGCCGCCTCCAAGCAAGCCAGCGTCATGTCCTCAGGCTGATAACAGAACCGCAGGAACAGCGCCGCTTCAAATGCCGAGCGGCCCTTCAGGGGCTCGTGCAACACAAGCTGCTGATCCTGCATGGTGGAAGGCAGCCTGGCAGACACTCAGGGTTGGATGGAAGCGGCCAGCAGCAGCAGCAGCAGCAGCAGCAGCAGTGCGGTTGAGCAGGCATGCTTGCCTTGTCGGCCAGCTTGGGCCTGTCGGCTGCCCCAGGCCCGCTCTCGCCCTGAAAGTCCGCAAACATACGGCGCAGCACACCCGACTGCAGGCTCAGCACCTGCAGGGAGTTTCTCCGATGTTCAGCAGGCAGGTGCTGCACGGCTTAGGTAGGATGCAGATGCGGCTCTCACTCTACGCATGGTGCAACACCAATTGGCGCTTGTGCTAGCAGTGGTCCTCAGCGCTGAGGACCACTCACCTGGCTGTACACAGGCAGAGACACGCCGGCAGCCACCAGCACCGCATCAGATAGCGCCTCCATCTCGTCCGGATCTTTGAGCAGGTAGAAGGAGTGTGGGCATGCCGTATTGAAGGCGGGCAGGCAGCTGAGGGATGGCATTGTCGAGTACCTGTGTCAGAAGGCAGAATGGGGTTCTAAAAGTTGGTGGGGCAGCGTGAGGCAGCAAGCAGGCAGTGCTCCGCAAATGCGGCATCGCAGTAAGTGCTGGCTGGCTGGCCTGTTTGCCTGCCATCAAAGCAAACCTAGTGTGCAGCTGATTGGTGTGCTGGGCCCGGAGCCCAGGGACAGTCGAGACGCACAAGCAGGGTCAGGAAAGGAGGGCTCCTGCTTCTAGGCAGGCAGGCAAGCAGAGGAAGAAGCAGATCAGGCGACGAGCAGGAAGAGCTCAACGAGCAGGAGAGCAATCTAAGTGAGAGGAGAGCAAGCCGAGCAAAGAGCAGAGAGGGAGCTCGGCGGATTTCTTGGACGGCAAGAAGTAGGGGTGAGTGCGCATGGCAGGGGCGTACCGCCCCTGCCCCCTGGAATACCAGTAGCTAGACCATACGAGGAAATAGCTTGGGCCATGTGAACTGTAACGAAAACTCACCCCGTTTGCGCCACTCCGCAGTGCAGCAAGCAAGCGTTGGAAAGCGTGTGCCTGCTGCGGCGCTGCCGCTGCCGCTGCTGGCGGCAGCGGCGGCGCCCGTCATGACAACGACAACGCCCATCGGGCTTGTTGTTGCGGTGTCTTCGACAGCTAGCGATCTGTTGCAGCGGTTGCTACTGCAGGAGCCGCACAGGATGGCGCAGGTGGGACATGAGTTTGCCCGCCGTTGCGCCTCCCGCCCCGCCCCGCGGCCAGCTGGCATTCACATTGCTGCTGAAAGCTACTGTAGCGCTATCAGCCCTGCTGGTGCACGCGAGCGCTCGAGCGGCTGCCGCCATCGCCTCAGCCGCTGCTGCACAGCCTCCCGGCGCTGGCAACGTAATCTGTGCACCACAGAGTGCAGATCGTCCGTGCCGCGAGGCCTGCAGCCGCGCCTCCCCACCCGCCGCCGCCCACTGCCGCCTGCCGCTCGCAGGCGGAGCCCCAGGACTCGATCCAAGTGTTTGCGGATGCGATGCGCAGCAAGGGTGGCATAGAGAACCGCGCCGCGGTGCTGGAGGGACAGCGCTTTGAGCTGTTCCGCGGGAAGGACCTGGTGCGATGGGTCAAGGCGCACCCGGAGCGCGGCGCGGCGGCGGCGGCAGGTGCGGGCAGACGGGCTCAGTTGTCAGTTGGGGGTGGGCGGCGGGATTTGCTGGGATGCAGTTTGATTGTTGAAAATATGCTTGTCCTAGGGGGTATGCGGACAGCATGCTCAGTCTGTCACCGCCAACACTTCGCTGCCCCATGAGCACAGTCAAGGGCGGCGAGGGCAGTCTGCTTCCGGTTGCATGTTTTACACTTGGGCTGGTCCGTCATCCTACCCGCCATGCTCCCCGTACTTGCAGGCAAGGGCGGCGAAGGGCCTGAGGAGCAGGCGCGGTTCCTGGGGCAGCAGCTGCTGCGCCGCCAGCTGGCGCGCCGCGTGGACCGCCAGATCAAGAAGCCGCTGCCGGGTGGGTGCTTGCTGCTTGCTAGTGTAGCATGTACCTACTGCGGCAGCAAGAGCTGCGGTGGGCTGCGTGTGGACATTGCCGGCATGCCGTGGAGCAGCTGCAGTTGCGCTGGCACCTCTGGTTGCCCGCGATTTGCTCTGTGCCTTTTTACCAACCGTACGCCAACCTCTCTGCAGGCACCAAGAAGCTGGTCAAGTTCCCCAAGAAGCTGGCGCTGCTGCCGCCCAACGAGGCCACGGTGGGCAGCTGTTTTTGGGATCTTCTGCTGCTACAGAGGCTGTGCTCTCATGCGGCCGCCCAGCTGCTCACCCTCCACCTCTTCTGGTCGCCTCCCTGCCACAGACGTTTGTGGAGGACGGCTTCTACATCTGGCTGTACGAGCGCCCCGTGTCGCCCTGGGCCTACCTGTGGACTGCCCTCATCCCACGTGCGCTGCTTTCTGCCTATACTGTTCTGCACTTAGAGCCCAGGGCTAGCTGAACTCTTGTGTGTCGGTGTCCTAGCTGTGGACAGCGGTCATGCCAGCGCTGCCGCCGCATGAACCTGCACCTCCCAGCACCTACCCCATGCTGTCCTGCTCTCCCCGCATGCCGCCAACTGGCTACTGCTACGGCACGCTTTGCTGCCTGCCATACAGTGCGACGGTTCCACTCCCCGTGCCCCCTCCTTCTGCCGCAGTGGCGGTGGTGGGCGCCTGCCTGTTCCCGCTGGCACCCAACTGGGCCAAGGTTGGCGTGTTCTACCTCACAGCTGGCCTGCTGGCGCTGATCCTGGGCGTGCTGGCGCTGCGCGGGTGAGGCAGGGCGTCTTGCAAAAAGGTGGTGCAGTTTGGAGGGCGGCTGCTGGCCTGCTGGCGCTGCTCCTGGACATGCTGGCGCGGCGTGGGTGGGACATTGCTGGGGCGGTTGTGTGGGGAGGGGTGGTGGGAGGCATCCGGCATGTGGGCTGCCTGCTGTACAGGCAGATGCCCAACTCACTGCCTGCATCTGACTTGCCTGCCGCCTCCATACTGTACAGCCGCGCCCGTCGCACTGCCTGCGTCTCACTCGTTTGCCTCCCACCTCCCCCTGCAGCGTGCTGGCCCTCGCCACCTGGCTGGTGTCGGGCCGCACCGTCTGGCTGCTGCCCAACGTGATGTCTGAGGAGCTGCCGATTAGCCAGATCTTCAAGCCGCTGGTGTCAGTGACCCGGCCGGAGGAGGGCAAGGGCAGGTGCGGTCGCTCAAGGAGCTTGCACTTGAGGAGCTTGCATTCCCTTTTCAGCCTAGTGGAAATGACTGCACGTGCAGAGGTTGGCATGCAAGCGCGCAGGAAGGCTTGCTGTGCCTGGCCGTGCTCCCCAGCCCGTGTAGACATGACAGGCTGGGCCTAGCTGCTCACTTCACCCCGCCGCTCCACCCTCGCTCACGCAGCAAGTGGGGAAACCACCCCCTTACACGCGCGGCGGTGGGCGTCGCCGTCGGCGCCCTGCTCTTTGTGCTGTACCGCCACTCGCCCGACTCAGGCAAGGGCTGCTCTTGCTGCCTTTTTTGGTTGGTTGTAGCGGCAGAGCCTTATGCTCCCGAATGGGCTGTGTGAGCGGGGCGCTCGTATTTCCCCCCTGTTCTGGCCATGCCTCTGCTTGAGCTGCTGCAGCTCAAACCACTGTCATGAAGAGGAGACGAACCGATACCGCGCCTCCCTGGCTGGCTTTCGCTCAACACATCACAATGCCTTCACCACAAGGTCTGTGCCCCTTGCTTTCTGCAGCCGCCATCAAGAAGGAGACGAGCCGGTACCGTGATGACCTCATGGACTGGCTGGGGGTGCAGCGGGAGGGCTACCAGCGCCTGGCTGGAAATGCCACAACCGAAGTGCCGGTGAATGCCACGGCAAACGCTACAGCAGGCGCCACTGCCGGCAGCGCAGCAGACGCAGCGGGAGAGGCAGCAGACGCGGCAGGCGCGGCTGATGCGGAGGCAGCAGCCGATGAGGCGGCACCCACCGAGGCAGCTGGCGAGCTCTGAGTGTGGCCGTCATGCAAGTGCAGCTTTTTGTTCATGATGTTTGGCTGCATGCTCCGCTGCACCTGCGCTGCCTGGCATCGTGCATGAAAGGTTGTTTTTGCGCATGCTGTGTGCTTACACACGACCAATTTAGGCCAACGAGGTTGGCAGCAAGTGGCAGGGCCTTCACGGCCTAGGAATGAGAAAAGAGCAACGGGCACTCGTGTTGCTGGCAGGAAAATCGCAGCGGGACAGCATCGGCACATGGCATAGGTACAGAGAGTAGGTGGGCATCCATTCGCTCGTGGGAAAAGGAGAGAAGGAAAAAAGATGGAAGAAGATGCAAGAAGGGGCTCGAACAAAACGTGGGGCGGTGGGGGGCCGGGATTGGATGAGGGGTTGGTGG
>VIYQ01003711.1:0-21555 GCA_009928355.1 Chlorella sp. CH2018 | reverse complement strand
GCCGTCTGCGGTGCGCACCACCTTGCCGTCCACCACGGGGGACTTGCGGGCCTCGGCGTGCGCGTACCGCGGCCCCACAGTGTACACCTTCACGTCTGTGGGGCAGGAAGACAGGTGTGGCGGGATGGAGAAGAGGGGGACGGGGCAGTCATGGAGCCACAGCTGCCTGCGAAAAGGTTGCCATGATCTCCAGCACAAAGGAGACGGTCCAACAAGGCTAGAGACCTCAACACCCACCACCCACCCGTGCCGCCGGTGGTGAGGAACTCCTCGTAGATGAAGGAGCCCTTGCGCCTGTGGGAGAGGGAGGGAGAGGGGCAGGGCCCAAGGTTCATCGGCGCAGGGTGCTGCAACCACATCTGGCTTTCATCTGCCACTCATCCCACTATCAACCACCCACCCACCAACCTAGCCCAGACATGTGTCCTCCTGCCTTGCCCCTCGGCCCCCTTCCCCACCTGACGTTGCCGGGGTCAGTGGGGTCGTAGTCGCCGCTGCGGTTGTCCACCTTGCGGAACAGGCGCTTCACGCCGCCGCCCATGGAGTGGGGGTAGTAGATGTACACGTTGTGGTCCTCACCTGCGAGGGGAGAGTTGGCAAGCTTACCATCACTGGTGAGAGCAGCGAGTGCCACCACCGCGCATCACCAGCGTTGCTGCTGCAGAGCACCGCCAGCATGCTGCAATCTTTCGCAGCAGTCACCCTTCACGCCCAGGTCCCCCTCTGTGCTCCCTGCGCACCCGAGGCCGGCTTCTCCACAAACGGCTTGCAGATGCGCACGCCGTCCAGCTCCACATAGTCCTCAGTCTCCACAAACCCAGCTGCGCAAGCAAGGGGCAGAGCAGCGACAAGGTGTTGAGCGGCGCACAAGGCTTGCCAGGCATGAACAGCCGGGCAGCAGTGGCCGCCGGCAGCAAGCACTGTGGCATAACAGACGCTTTCATGCTACACATTACAGGGCGCCAAACAGTGTCGAGGCGCACGTGGGTCGGTCTGCCCCTCTGGCAGGTTGTCGCGGTCCACAATGATGTGCTGAGGCACGGGGATGCCGCTCTCCTGCACGGAGCAGACCAGGTGTGGCTCAGCAAGCAGCACATGCAACCGGTACTCCTAGCTGCGATCTTGGGGCGGTCGCACAACAGCTGCACCACGACAGCAGGCAGAGCAAGGGGCGAGGCCCCGCGCACACACGCTCATGCCGCGCACCATGAGTGTGCGGTACACGCGGCGGCGGTCCAGCAGTATGTCCTGTGCCATCACATCGTTCACCAGGTAGGGCTTGCGCAGTGCCACATACTGCTGCGCCTTGCGCAGCGGGAAGCCGTCTGCGGGGAGCGCCGCGGGAGGCAAGCAGCGGCAACTAAGTGGGGCTGTCAGCGCTTTCCAGACCAGCTGCATGCTTACCCACTCGTCAAAACACAGCTGTTCAGCCCCACAACATCGTCTGCCACGCGCTGCCACGCGTGCTGCTGCCTAACACAGCGTGCCGTCAGCCGGCAGCTGCCGAGCTCCCCTCCACCCCAGCGCCGCACCCGAGTGCCAGCTGAGCAGGCAGTCGCAGCGCGGCCACTCCTCCGCCGGCTTGTTCAGGATGGTGTCGTCGCCAAAGACCACCACCTCAAACTCGCCGTAGCGCAGCAGCCGCTCCACGATGTGGTTCATCTGCCGCGACCGCGCCTTCTTGTCCATGGCTGCCAGGGGGGGTGGGCGGAGAAGCAGCACAGGTTGCGGGAGCGCAGAGAACTGCGCATTTGGTGGCCTTCAGCAGCATGCATTTGAACAGCGACACTCCAGAGGTAAGAGTAGCTGGTTTCAAGGCCGCCCAACAGGAGCAGCACCCCTGGGCCCCCCAGCTCTCACCGCAGATGCCCACCACCACCTTGGGCAGGCCGTCGTCGTCGCGGCTGAGGGAGGGCGCAGAGGAGTTGCGGCGGATGCCCTGCGGCTGCGCCGATGCACGGTCCAGCCCAAACTCGCGCTGCACAGGCGGGGTCAGCGTCTCGCGCTGCGCCATGCGCGCGCGCCGCACCATCTCAGCATGCCCCTGGCTGTGCGCCCGCATGAAGGCCTGCAGCGCGGCATCATCCAGCGCGCCCGCTGACCCTGTAGGTTTGGCAGAGGAAGGGCAGGAGGGGAGGATGTGCAGGCCTGCAGCTTCTGAGCAGCAGCGGCAGGCAGCGGCAGTGGCGGCAGTGGCGGCAGGCGGCGGCGGCGGCAGCAACTCACTCGGCGGCGCGCTGCCGCCTTCAGGCGTGTGAGTAGGCATCAGCGGCTCCACAGCTTGCTGCTAATCAGCTGGAGGGGCCCGCAGAGCTGCACGCGAGGGCCCTGCCCGGAGCCCCGCCCTGCCTCAGCGCTCTGCCGTGCCGGCTTGCTACTCGGGCAGACTCGGCAGATCCAGAAGCGCACACCGGAGCTCAGGAAACCGCCATTAGCCCTCCCGGCGGCATCTCTTGCCCAGCCCAGCAACCCCACCATTGTGCTGCTCCCTCTCTCCCGCGGGGCTTCGATCGACACTATCAAGAATTTGCAAGTCGCCTCGATGCGATCGCTAGCAGCACCCCCACTGGCCACCAGCCACCAGCCGCCGCCGCCGCCACCAGGCCCCCCCTGCCGTCTGCTGGCAACCCTCTCGGAGCCCACTTGTGGCGCCCTGTGTCAACAGCTCAGTGAATCGTTTGTTTCCCCAGAGCCACGAGCAAGGGGACTGCTACCGCACCGCAAAGTGGCCAGCTGACGCTGCCGGCAGCTCGCCGCGCTGCAACCGGTGCAACCCACCGGCATTGACCGCTCTTGTGGCTCACACACGTGACTGTGCCGCAAGGGCTGTTTCCTATGGACAACGCGGGTATTCCTAGCAACCCAAGGTGCTGCATCATCTCTTCCCCGGTCAATGCTGGGTGCGGACCCTCGACCCAGCAAGTGGCTCGAGCTCTGCTTGCACTTGAGCTGGCGAGTGCAGAGGAGTAAGCTCGCCAGCTCCGGAGTTTGGGGCGAGGGTTCAGACCAAATTGGGTGCCCTCTTACCGCCGGCCTGCCAATGCCGCCTGCCATGCACCTTGCATGATGTCGGCTCACAGTGGCTCGCTGGTCAGCCATGGATCAGGCGCCTTGCACAGAATCGTGCCGACAGGGGGTGCATCCCATCTAGCTTGCTCTACAGTATACCCTGCATAGGGCTCTTGCCCAAGCAGGCAGCCCTGGCTTACTTGCCAAAGCCCCAGGCAGTGTCAGGTAATAGCACTGCGAGCCAGCGCGTGGCGCTCTGCCGTGGCCATGCATGGCATGCCACAACGGCAGGCGGGGGCGGTGACCCAACTTGCAACCGCTTCGTTCGCGTGGCGCTCAGGCCCAGAATCTTCACCGTTTTCACGAAAGTCTTTTGTGACGAAGGGGGAGGACGGTTGTGCTCGCGCTCGCGAGCGCTCGCGCGACCCAACTTGCAGGAGGAGCGTCGGTCCTCTGAGGAAGGTTTGTAGCGAAAACCTGCTCTGTCATCCTGCCCAAGCGCCGCCCTGGGCCTGCAACATCCCCCTCCCCTCCCGCGCAGACCTCAAGTGACGACACACCATGCCCCTGAGGAACCCACGACAAACTGCCCTGGCGGTTCTGCTGGCATGGGCAGCCCTGGCGTGCACTGGCGGGGCGTTTGCTCTGCCCGGCAGCCCGCCGCCGGCGGCGCACCCGCAGTCGGCTGCTAACAGCGGGCCCGACCCCTTGCGCCGCCCCACCTCCTGGAGCGAGGCATGGGCCGCCCTGGCGCCTTACCAACTGTCCCCCACGACTGCAGCGGCGCCCTGCGGCATGGGGCCAACCACTGCAGCCACCTGCTGGGTGAGGGGCAGGGTCTCAACGGGGTCCCCGCCTGCAATGGGGAGCGCACTCACCGGCATGCAGCCCAGTCCCAGCCCAACCATTTTGCCATGCCTGCGGTGCGCAGGAGGCAAACATCAAGTCGCTGTGGACGCAATGGAAGAGCAAATACAGGATGCAGTACAAACCAACAGTGGTAAGCACGGCAGTTGCTCAAGCTGCCACGACAGGGCGGAGGTGGGGCCTGAGGCAGCAGTGGCGGCGGCAGGGGCCGCACTGCTGACAGCATCCGTCTCGCTACCTTCTCAGCCAGTTGTGCCTGCTGTGCGCAACAGGCTGAACAGTGGCTGTGTGATGCCTCCCTCCTTTGCAGGATGTGTTGCGGTACGGTTACTTCAAGCAGACGGTGCAACAGCTCATTGCGAAGATGAAGGACTGCCCAAAGATCGTGTGGGTGGGCCTGAATGCGCAGGCTGACTGGAGCCCCAACGAGCTGCGGCTCAGGCGGAAGGTCTTTGTGCCAACCCACAAGGCGGGCGACGCTGTCGTGCTCAAGGGCGGCCCGCTGCCAAATGCCTGGGACTGGCGGCGGCGCGGTCTGGACAAAGTGACGCCTGCCAAGGACCAGGGCCGCTGCGGCAGCTGCTTTGCCTTTGCGGCGGCGGCGGCGGTGGAGTCCAAGCTGCTCATCCAGTACAACAAGTCCTACAGCAGCTACCGGATCGATCTGTCGGAGCAGGCGATTGTGGACTGCGTGAACGCCAAGCAGGGCGGCTACATGAGCACGGGCTGTGGAGGGGGATATCTAGAAGAGCCGCTGAACTACGCCGCAAGGTGTGCAGGGGTTGGTTCATCTGATGGGGCCAGCGGTGTTGTGCTGCGCTGTGCGGGCGCAGTGGCGCAATGCTGTGCTGTGCTGCGGCGGCTGCACAGGCAGGCCGATGTCGCCGTGCTGCCGCATGCATTCACTGACTGCGCAGTCAGTGATGCATCCGCACTGCGTGCCCCAACCCGGTGGGTTTGCCGCAGATGGTTCCTGACAAAAGAGGCGCTCTACCCCTTCACCTCTGGTACGACTGGCCGGACTGGGGCCTGCAACAAGACGCGCATAGCGGGCACGCCGCGAGGGGACAAGGTGCAGCTGGTGGGCTCCGGCTTCCGCCAGCTGCGCCAGTGGTCGGCCACCGCCCTCAAAGAGGTGCGCCCTTGCAAGCTCGCCGCGCCAGTCGTGCTACGCATTGAGTTGCCGGGGGCTGCTGCACCTCTGTCGCTGCCGCACAAGTGGGCCTGCCTCGCTCAACATGCATTGACACCACTGGGTTCCGCCCCCTTGCAGGCAGTCCTAGTGGCACCAGTCATTGTGGGCATTTATGTGCCTGATGACAGTTTGTTTGAGTTCCAAAGGGGCGGTATCTGGCCCGCCAGCAGCTGCCCACTACCAGCTGGCCGCCAAAACCCAGCCAAAGCCGTGATCAACCATGCTTTGCTGGTTGTGGGTTGGAACTCGACCGCAAAGACACCATACTGGTGAGCCACTACACAGGACAGCACGATGCAGGGCAGCACGGTTGGTGGCATCAGGGGGGCTGGAGCGTGTGGAGCGATGGCTGCTATGCATGAAGAGCCTGGCTGTTGTTGCATGCCCCACACACACACTCGACATCCTCTCCACGCCCCTGTTTTTCTCCTTTTGCAGGATAGTCAAGAACTCATGGGGCAGTGGGTGAGTTGGCTGCCAACCTCCCGGCATGGGCCTTCCATTGCTGTGTCACAGGGTATGCTGCAAATTGCAGAGTGCCCTAGTATCTGGCCATGCGTTCCCGCCCTGTGTGGCAGGGACAAGTGGGGAGACAATGGCTTTGGCTACATTGAAATGCTGGCGAACAGCACCTACGGGACCTGTTTTATGTATTACGTGAGTGCCGGCTTAGGCTCACTGCCATGCCTGCATGGCCCAGCCTCTGTTCTGAGAGCTGGCGTTGCTGCTCTGCTGCGGCTTGCGGTTGCCGCGTTATTGCCAGCGCGCGCATCGCTCATGACGAGACACCTGCCTGCATGCCCTTTGTTGCAACAGTACATGGTGACGCCCACAGAGCTTGTGCCCACCAACCTCCCTGCTGTCCCCGAGCCGGCCAAGAGTGAGTGAGCAGGGGCGGCACTGGCTCATGCCGAGCTGCTTGTTTGCAGGCCGACTGCAGAGGGGCAGAGGGTTAGTCCTCCACAGGTGCTAGCTGCAATTGGAGAGCCATAACTGCCACCGCCGCCTGCGCCTGTGCAGCCTCGGTGCGGCTGGTGAACAGCAACCGCGCAAACACCACGGCGGGCCGTGTGGAAGTGCAGCACAACGGCATTTGGGGCACAGTGTGCGACGATAACTTTGGCAACGCTGCCGCGACAGTTGTTTGCCGCCAGGTGGGGAGGGCGCTCACGGCAGCAGTTGCGCAGGGCACTGCCATGCACAGCAGCGCCTTGCGCCCCACAAGCATGTGCAATGCATCCAAGTCATGCTCTGTCCTGCTGCCCTGCCACAGCTGGGCCTGGGCACCGTTGGCATCGCCACGCGCGGCGGGTCTTTTGGGGAGGGGATAGGCCGAGCGCTGTGGCTGGACGAGGTGCAGTGCCGGGGCGACGAGGACCGGCTGGAAAGCTGTGCGCATGCCGGTTGGGGCATCAGCAACTGGTGAGGCTCTGCCGTGCTGCTGGCCCTACAACCCTGAACAGCTTGCAGAACTGGGATAGCTGACGCAGCTCTTGCATGCCACTGCTGTGCACCCTGCTTGAGATGAGCGCCTGCACCTGACTGTGCAGCGGCCATCGCAACGACGTGGGCGTCGTGTGCAAGACCGAGCCAGCAGGTGTGCGGTGTTGAATGCACGTCCTGCGGAGGAGGCAGAGGAGCGTCCATTTCATGCTGCCCATGAGAATTCTAGACCAGCCCGCTCCCCACTGTGCCATGCGCCGCAGTCTCTGCACGGCTGGTCAATGCTACCGGGGCTGCTGAGCGGGTGTCTGGGCGCCTGGAGCTGCTGTGGCAGGGCAAATGGGCGCCTGTGTGCAGCAGCGGCTTTAACAACGCTGCTGCCACGGTCATTTGTAAGCAGGTGCGCTGTGGGCTGCAACACGTGTGGCAACAGATGCTGTGTCATGGCAAACCATAGTGTTTCTGCGCTGTGACCAGCATGCCATTTCAGACTGCAGAATTGTCGCCCCCCTTTACCGTGCCTGCTATGCATCTCCCTTGCAGCTGCGGCTGGGCACTGCAGGCAAAGTGGTGCCCGGCACCCCAGCTGGCCAGGACAGCCGTCCGCGACTGCGCAGCATCAGCTGCACGGGCAGCGAGGCCAGTTGGGAGGCATGCAAAGCCGCCTCGTGGGCCAGCACTCCGTGCGACCCGCAGGGCGAGGCAGGCATCAGCTGCACTGGTGCTGCTCGTGAGTTGGGTGGCTGCCTTTGTTGTGTGTGGCTGCCGCCATGGGGCTTTCCATCGTCTGCTCTGACCCCGCTGTGCTTCACTGCACGCTGTGGTAGAGTCCCGTTGCCATGGGACAGTGGGCAGGCCAACCTCCCAATGCTGTCAAGCTCACCACCATCCTCTGCTCTTACTCCCGCCCGCCACACAGCCACCATCCGGCTAGTCAGCGCAGGAGCGCCCGCTGGATCGAGAGTGATGCAAGGCCGGCTGGAACTTCAGCTAGCAAATGGGACGTGGTCCACTGTTTGTGACGACTCGTTCTCCGATGCTTCCGCCAGCGTGGCATGTCGGCAGGCGAGAGGGGGAGCAAGTGGGAAGCCAGGGCAGCCAGAAGGGTTAGCGGGCAGGCGTATGTGATCCAGCCACACCATTTCTTGCTTTGTGTGTTGGTTCTGCTCAGCTACAGCTAGTGCATCTCTTCCTGGCTGTCTTGCAGCTGGGCCTCAGCAGCACTGGCTACGCTGTGCCTGGCGCAGCGCTTGGGCAGGGGACGGGGCCCATCGCCTGGGACGGAGTTGCATGCAAGGGCACCGAAGCAACGCTGCAAGCATGCCCACGCTCCACCAAAGTAGACTGGTGCGAGGCCCGCCCTGCGGTGTCGCCGGCCCACGCGTGCTGGACAACGCCGTGAACTGCGATCCCGGTATGCTTATTCACGCCTCCCATGCACTCCTCCCGTCCGCAGCACCCACCGGGAGGACGTCGGTGTTGTGTGCCTGGGATCCAATCCCCAGGTCACACCCGCTGGTGCGCACACCTCACATTGCGCCGTGTGTGTGGGATTCGAGTTGCAGCTCTCAGCTGGGCATACTGAACATCAGCTGATGGGCCACAGGCTGCCCATACCATGCATCACCACCCTTCCCATCCATTAACCCACCCATCCTTCCGCCTGGACTCGCAGTGGAGCGGCTGCGGTTGGTGAATGGCACCCAGACTTCCGGACGGCTTATGGTGCTGTACCAAGGCGTTTGGGGCACAGTGTGCTTTGACGGCTTCACACCTGCAGCCGCCACCGTAGCGTGAGTGCAGCTGCTGCCGGGGGAAGGGGGGGGCTCGTGACGCCATGCATGTGATCACACTGTGTGGCAGTCACTGGCCCCAAACTGCCCTCCATCCACCCCTCCCTCTCTTGTGGCTGCGTACAGGTGCCGGCAGCTGGGCCTGCCTGGCCCAGGCATTGTAATGGCACGTGGCTCTGCGGGCGCTGGGACCGGCCCCATCTGGCTAGACAACTTGAAGTGTACGGGGAGCGAGGCAGCTCTCAGCCAGTGCCAGCACAGCCCTTGGGGCATCCACAACTGCTGGTGCGGGGCACCCGCATGCCAAGCATGCACAGTGCTGTGTGGCGGTGTTTTTGACAGGCCGGGGCCTGGGCATGTGCCACCATGGCATGCCGGCTCGCCTCCAACCAGGTCGTGCATCGTGCTGCACCTCCACCCACCGACAGGCATTCCGATGATGTGGCGATCTCGTGTGGTGCGGGCAATGACACCCCGCCACTCCGGCTGGTGAATGGCACGGCACGGATGGGCCGCCTGGAAATCAGGTTCAATGGCCAGTACGGGACGGTGAGTTTTGGACCTGCAGTCGTGGTGCTTGTAGAGGACATGTCACACTTATGGGTGGAAAGCGAGGAGGGGAGGCACCAGAAGCGCAGTGTTGTGTCCTAGGCATGAGCGGGTATCACGCTTGCTTGCTGGACGTGCACGATTCGCCCTCATCCCTGGCATGCAGGTCTGCTCCGACGAGTATGGCTGGAGCTTCAACAACGCAGCAGCGGCAGTGGCGTGCCGCCAGATGGGCCAGCCACTGCCGGCACTGGCAATTCGGGGCGCTGTGTTTGGGTCAGGCAAGTAGACTGGGAGAGCATTTGTCGCTGGGTCGCAGGTGCCACGCAGCGCGATGTGCATGCAAGCTGTGCCTGCTTGATTCACTGTGGGACTGCCGACGGCAGCGTATTCTGCGTCCCATCCTACTTACCTGCCCCGCAGGGCCTGCGACGCAACCTATCTGGCTGAACAATGTGTTCTGCTTGGGAGATGAACAGAAGCTGGATTCCTGCGGGAGCGACCCCTGGGGCTCTGGCTCCTGCCCCGACCACACCAGCGACATTGGCATTGCATGCGGTGCCACTGGTGAGTCGGCTCCGCCGCTGCGCGTGGCTGGGAGTTGACAGCAGGCAAGGGATGATGTGCATGTACATGTGCCCCTTCCCATTCTGCCTGTGCCATGGCTTGTTTGCTCATGTTTGTGTCTTGCCTCCCCGCAGTGGAGCTCCGCCTCACCAATGGCACCAATGCCAACTCTGGCCGCCTGGAGCTGGCCGTCAACGGGCTGTGGGGGACGGTCGTCGCGTCCAAACAGTTTGACAGCGCGGCGGCAACCGTGGTGTGCCGCCAGCTGCGTCTGCCCACGCCCGGCCGCACACTGCCCGGCGGCCACTTTGGCCCTGGACCGGCGAACGGCCCCCTGTGGCTACGCCTCATACTCTGCACTGGCAGCGAGGCGAGCCTGCTGGAGTGCAAGAGCGGCCGGGATGCTTTGCTGTGGGGCGTGGCACCCCAGGATGGGTACGACCGCACCACTGCTGTCGCGCTAGCCTGCGGAGCATGATGCACCATGGTTCTCTAATGACTGATATGATTCCCTAATAATGAAACGAGATTCTCTCTTATTAACTGAACCACTGTTAGCATGTAGAGCCAACATGACCTCAGCATGAGCAGGTCAGCTGATCGTCTGCCCATGTTTCAACCTGAACTCCAGGAAGGTGCGACAGCCGGAAGCATGATGTCCCATGCCTTTGCAGGCAGCCTCTTGCACGTGCTGGCGCTGCTTGTCATACATTGATCTGCAGCCACACGGTCAGGCTGCTTGGCTGTGGCGTGCTTCTTAGTTTTGAAATGGTGCAGCAGCAGTGCATGCCAGAACCGCCCGCTGCGCCCATGCACGGCGCACCCGACCTCGGCCTATGAATAGGGCAGGCAGCCCAGTTCGGCGTTCACCGCTGCTGCATGACTGGCAGAGCATCTCAACAATAGTCAGGCTGATGGTTTGGTGCACCGCCTTGGGTACAGCAAGGGGGCTCTGCTCGGAGCGGCGCAGCGGGCAGGGGGAGGCGGCGGCGGGTGGCAGGGGGCTGTCCCTCCTGCTCTGTTGCGTCCCCGGCGTGCTCGATCACTCCTAGTGCCATCCATAATGCTGTATTACGCTTGCCGGCTCCCCCAGGCGCTCCCCCGCTGCGCTTGAGGTGCTTCCTCGCCGCCACAGGCCGCTGCGCGGCCCACCTCGCTTCCATTGCACTCTTACGGTGCACCTGAGGATCTTCGGCCGTCCTGACATAGCGCCCGCCCTCAACTGCGGCTGCCGCCGCTGCCGCCGCCGCTCGCTTCGAGCCCCGCTTCGAGCCCCTCGAGCCCACGCCCGCTGCAGCCAGCCAGTGAGCCATGGAGGCGCTGGCCACCATCACCAGCGTCAAGGGCCTGGTGGTGGCGCTGCAGTCCATCCGCACCAACCACAAGCTGCCATGCGCCGTGACGTTTGACCCGAGCAGCGGCCTGAAGCTGCGCTTCCTGGATGGCGGGCACGCCATGCAGTCGGGCATCTCGCTCAGCACCTCGGTACGCTGGGGATGGTTGGGTGCATGGATGGCATTGAACAGTGCAGCCGGGCAGGCTGACTCAGAGCATGGATTGAGAGCTGTGCGCAGGAACGTGCCTCACGCGCACCAGCTGTTGCATTTCTGGGGCCATGGCCGATGCACCCACCCCTCCTATGCCCGCCCACTGCCTGCCCCCTGGCCCCGAATCACTCTCCAGGTGTTTTCATACTTCCAGGCCCCCGCGCCGCTGACCTTTTTCGTGCCGCTGAGCGTTCTGCTGGAGTCGATCAATACGGTGGCGTCCAGCATGCCGCAGGAGCTGCACCTGCAGTACCCGGGGCCGGGAGGCTCGCTGCTCATCACGTGCGTCCAAGAGGGGTGCTCGTGAAGCAGAGGCTGATGGCAGAGACGGTGGCTACCTCCTGGTTGCTGCCACCGCACCAGCTGCACTTCTGCAGCCTGTCTCTGGAGTGGCAAGCGTGCAACCTGGCCCCCTCCCAGACCCCCCCCTTCCTGCTCCCCCACCTGCCGCAGCACGACAGAGGACGCCAGCGCGCGCACCACCATCTGCAGCTACGCCAAGATTGCCACACTGGCGCAGCAGGACCTCAGTAGCCTGGATGACATGTGGGACCCACAGGACGCATGCTCCCAGGCCATCCTGCCGGGTGGGTGCAGGGCAGCAGGGCACAGGGCGGGTGGTCAAGGCAGCCAGGGGCTGCCAGTGCTTGGTGTAAGTCAGATGGCTGCTGCACCTCAGGTTCAACGGCTGGTAGCCTCTCCCGCCTGCCTCCCCTGCCAGGCCTGCTGCTGCGTGAGGCGATAGAGGACCTGGAGTGGACGGGGGGCGAGGTGGAGTTTGTGCTGCGGCGCAGCCCCATGCGCTTCGCGCTGCGCAGCGTCAAGCAGCAGAGCCTGGAGGTGCGCTGCCGCTGGGTGGAAAGCAAGAGTGGCGGATGGGTGGGAAAGCATCTATCTCCGTGAGGGCATTGGTCTGTCTGCAGGCTTGCAAGACACACATGGGATGAACAGAGCCAAGCCTCCATCCATGGCGTGCCTACCCCTCGCATCCCCACCGCCCCGCCCACAGATTGTGTTCCCGGTGCAAGCGCTGGACGGCTTCAGCTGCCACGACGAGGAGGTGCGGGCCAGCTACAAGTACAAGCACCTGAAGGCCGCTTTCACCAACGTGGCTCAGAAGGAGCCGTGGAGCGCCAAGGTGGGTGCTGCCTTGGGGTGGCAGGGATGCAAGGGAGGCCGGCAGCCGGTTGGGTGCATGCCAGCCGGTGCCTGCACCAGTGGTTGCTGACCGCCGCTGCCAGCGCACCACCTTCCTACCCTTGCGCCAGGTGTGCATCAGCAGCCGCGGCGTGCTCAAGGTGACGCACATGCTGACGCTGGCGGGCAGCGCCGGCGTGGCGCCGGAGCCGCAGCCGCTCATGGGCACCTTCACCTCACAGGTGCGGTGGGCTGGAATGTGGGGTGGTTTGATGGGCGAGCTGTCCTTGCATGCACCTCCTGACATGGATGCAGGCCGCTGAGGCTGAAGGTTTGCTTGCCCTTTTGACTGCTCCATGTGTCACAGGGGAGTGTGCAGCGGCAGGCGGTGCTGCAGGTGGTGGTGCTGCCGCACGACGACGAGGAGGGGACTGGGGCAGCCGGTGATGATGACGACGCCGCGCTCTGAGCATCACGCAGGACTTTGTATCATAGCAACGACTGTAACATAGGCATGATGTGCGGATCATCTGATGCGGTGATGCAAGAGGCGGGCGGCACAGCGGCGCCGGCGACGTGTAGTTTGGCATTCCTTTTGAGGCCCTCGGACGTTTATTTGCACACTCGAGCCATCACTTCGACTCCAATTTTGTTGGACGCGAGAGGGGCAGCGAAATGGGTGGCCTGCGCGCGTTCCGGGCCCACCTCCTCAGCTGCCTCACGCTGCAGGCGAGCCGGGCGCACCGCAAGGGGCCTCTGGAGTGCTGCCGCACATTCGGTGGGCCGTCCGATGCGACCCCGCCCTCAACTACCGCCGCCGCCCCTGCCGCCGCCGCCGCTGCGCAGTGTGCCCCGCCCTCCACTTTGCGGTGCCCTGTCCGTCTGCTGCTGCTGATGTTTGCCACATCCTTGAGCTCCGGAGCTGCACTGTCTCCGCAGCCGGAGCGCGCCGACCTGGAGCGGGTGGCTGCTGCGGTGGCGCCCCTGCCTGACGCCCAGCCAAAGGCGGACCCAGCTGTGCAGCAGCAGAAGGGCAAGCAGCCGGTGGATCCGCTGGGTGAGGACGGCGGCATCAAGGTGCGTTCTTTCAATGCAGTTTTCCTGCCTTTGCACGACCAAGTGGCAGCTGGCGCAGCCACAACCCGCATGCTCAACCACTCCAGCCACCACACCTGCCCACCCATCTCCTGCCCCTTGCAGGCCGTGCCCACCGGCACCTCCCTGCTGGCCACACTGGGCGGCCAGGACGCCGTGCCTGCCATCGTGGAAACCGCGCTGCAGCGGGCCACGGCAGACTGGCGCATCAAGCGCTTCCTGCCAGACGCGGGCGCATGCGACCCCGCCGCTCGCAAGCACATGGTGGGTTTTGTTCTCAGCGCTACGAGGCATGACAGCGTGGGCTGAAGCAGTGCACGCATAGCAGCGCGACAACACACTGCTCCACTCCTTGTCCGCAGGAGGACTGGCTGGCGGCGGCATTTGGTGGAGGGCAGTACAGCGGGCCCGACCCGGCAGCCTGCACCGTGGGCAAGGGCATGACGGCGCTGCACATTGATGCGCTCGCCGCCCACGTCACCGCTGCCATGACGGAGCTGGGCATGCCCGCGGTGAGCTGATCAGCTTGGGGCCTGTGTGTGATGGCACCTGGTGATAGCTGAGGCACGCCTGTGCGCACCAGATGCCCCTGCCACTCACTGGCCCACACCTGGCCGCCCGTGCGCCCTGCAGGAGTGCATCGAGGCGGCGGCGGCGGAGGTTGCGGCAGCCCGCAAGCGAGCGGGGCTGCCGTAGCCAAGGACTTGCTTGGTGTGTGACGCATGAAGTGGAGGGGGGCAGTCGGCAGATGGTACATCAGTTAGGGGAGCACGCTTGAACAGGGCGCCGACGCGACGGCGTCGGCAGGCGGGAAGCCGGCGGCGGGGGCTCGGGCGCCGAGTTCCGGCCGGGATCGCATCTGCACGGCACTGCTTGTAGTGTGCGAGCGGAATCAGGGCGTGCAAGCGCGGCATGGGCGCTCGGAAGTCGTGGTGTCAGTTTCATGGGCCGCGTGGGGTCCCAGCCGGCGCCACATCCCCGCCAGCTTGCAACCCACGAACCCGTTTCTCGCTTCCGACCTGCGCCTGGCGGGCCCGCTGCAGCAGCTGCAGTCAGTTGCGGGTCGCAGCTTCGAAGGCGCGCGCTTCGCAGCCCGTGCAAGCGCCTGCAGGTGTGATCGCAGGGTGCGAGCAGCATCCCTGAGCGCGCCCGGCGCCCACAGCCCCATAGGCCGCCGCCGACGGCGCCCGTGGCTGGTCGGCAGCTGCTGCCGCCGCCGACTGTGCTGCTGGAGCTGTGGGCCTGGTCACCGGCCATACCTCGCACCCAACCTGCCACGCAGACGGCAGGCACAGGCAGCATGATGGCCAGGCGACGGTGCATCGCGGCAGCGCTCTGCCTGGCGCTGTGTGCAGCAGCGGGAGCCCAGGCTGTGCGGATAGGCAAGTTTCCCGCTCATTCACTTGGCTCATTCACTTGGCTCATTCAGCATGCTGCAGCTGCCTGCAACCTGAGGTTTGCACTCTAACAGGGCAGCAGTAGCACAGGCGCATGGGGTGCAGCCTTCTTGGCCGTCCTCCACCTGCCGCCGCTGCCTTCGCGCACCCCGGTGCCGCTCGTCTCCTGCCCACCTGCCCCCGCCTCCCTCCCTCTGCTTGGTTGGGTGCAGCCAGCGCAGCAGACTTCCTGGCCGCCAATGCGGACGAGTTCCAAATCATGAACGCGCTGCTGAAGAAGTCGGGGCTGGCGGGGGCGCTGGCCTCCGACCTGGCCAACACTTATTTCCTGCCCCCCGATTCCGCCTTCCTGCTGGACCTGGGGGTGAGCTGGTGCTGGTGCAGCCTTGCTTGGGGCATGTGAAGCATAACGGTCGCGCTGGCAGGGCCTGGTCAGCGCTGCTGGACTGCCCCATTGTGATGCTGCAGTGTGCCGGCGCAGCTGCTGCTGCTGATGGGGGCCAGTGTCGCCTGGTCCTCTGTGCAGGAGTCGGCGCCTGAGCTCAGCCTGGGGAACGACCCCAACATGCAGCCCATGACCGTGGCAGAGGTGCGCCCAGCTGGTGGCTGCAGCAGCCAAGCGGGCGCATAGCACCCTGCCCAGCTGCTGCTGCTGCTGCTGCTGCTGCTGCTGCTGTGGTAAAGCCTGGCGTCCTGCCTACTCGTGATCCGCAGATTCTGCAGAAGGTGGACGCCATGTCCACCGACGATGCCGTGCAGTTTGTCAAGGCACATGTGGTGCCTGCCAGCTACCCCAACGTGAGCCTGCAGTGCGGCTGAGGCAGCTGGGAAAGTGTCAACTGCCGGTGGCTCGATTTGTGCATCACAGCAGGTGTGGCGGTCTAATTGCTGTGTCACTCGCCCCACTGTCGCAGGTCACGGCGCTGGCCTTCCCCAACGGCCGGCCAACTGGCACGCCTGACCCCAAGGCGGACCCGGTCACTGTGACCAACTCGCTGAACAAGAAGCTGGAAGTCATCTACGACTGGGGTGAGCAAAGCGTGGGGCAGCCATTCTTGGGGGACAGCAGCTTGCGCACAGTGAGGTGCGTGGAGTGCAGCCACAGTCAGCCACAGTCAGAGGCGTTGGCGTAGGTGCGAGCTGTGCTGACCAGCGTGCCTGCCAATCTCAGAGTCATGCGATCATTCGTCTGTTTGCAGGTGCCAACAACCTGCACCTGTCGGTCCCCATCGGCAGCGACGGCGACCGCACGGCAGCCTTTGTGGCGGGGCCTGCGGCATTCCCAGTGGGCAAGGCCACAGTGTATGTGGTGCACGCCCTCATGGCCGACCCCACGCTCATTACCGGCAAGAAGCAGCGGTGATGACATGACGTGACCCGTTGACATTGCATTGCACGCTGCCGCACTTTCGACACGCACAGCAGGGCTGACCCATTATTCCCATGCTGCCTGCTCGCTTCCCAGCTTGCAAACCACTGTAACCAGAGCGTTACAGAGTGTTGCAGACTAACATCAGGTGTTGGGTCAGGGTTACGGCTTCACACATGCGGCCCGCCCTGCTCCACAGGGCCAGCAGCAGCAGCAGCCACCCCCTGCAACTGCCGCACAGTCTCCTGCACCCGCTCCAGGGTACGCCGCTCGTCCGCCAGCAGCACCAGCAGGGCACGGTCCTCGCCTCCCGCCTGAGCAGCCAGTGCCGCACTGGGCAGGTGGGCTGTGAGGTGGCGGCCTACGGAAGCCTGCTGTCTCCCCATCCCACCTCAGGCTGACCATCCAAACAGCTGCGTGTGTTGCTGACCTGTACGCCTGTCGATACCTGTTCCCCAACCGCCCAAGTGCACACCTGCTGCGCCAGCGCGATCCGCCCCGCCCGCTCCGCAATCAGCGCCTCAACCAGCTCCAGCTTGGATTGCTCGGTGGCCCGCCGCGCGCGTATTGCCTCAGCCAGCGCCGCCTCGGTGCGCCGCCATGCGCCGCGCACCTCTCGGCCGGACGTCTGCACCAGGGAGCGGATTGCCAGGATAGTCTTCAAGGCAGCAGGCCTCCGCCATGATTGGTAGGGCTTTTACACTCGACCGCCCAGCAAACCCTGTTGCTTCTTGCACCCAAATGCTGGCTCCTGCACCCACCTGTGCCTCCCGCAGGGCCGCAGCCTGCACCTCAGCCGCGCTCGCCCGCCGCTGCAGCTCTGCCTGCACCTCAGCCGCGCTCGCCCGCCGCTGCAGCTCTGCCCGCAACTCAGCTACGCGGCGCTGCTCCTCCGCCAGCGAGCGCTGCATGTCGTGCACTTGGGCAGTGGCAGCCGCCACCTGCCGCTCAGCAGCCGCCCTGTGGGACGAGACACGCCAAAAGGGACGAGGGTAAGATGCACAAGACTGGTGGACGTGCAGTAGACATGCAAAGTGAACCGAACCTGTGCCACGAATCAGCAGTGGTTGGCACCCTGCTCAAGCTTGCAGAGCGTTCCCTGTGCTGGCCTGTGTGGAGCTGCCCCCGCGGCCAGCTCCTCCTCCAGCTCTCGCTGGATGCGCCGCAGGTCTTCCTTCTCACGCTGGGCCGCAGCCAACCGCTCCGTCAGCAGCTGTGGGAGAGGGAATGAGGGGCAGACGGCGGTGCTATGGACCAGCCAAGGGGTAGCATCGATTCCTGCATGCAGGCAAGGCAAACGACTGCTTCAATGGTGCTGGGATTCTTCAGCTGATGACGCCTCTGCATGCCCGCCACCCACACCTGGACATCCACTCGGAGAGTGCTCTCTGCTTGCCGGGCGGCCGCCGCCTCCACCACTGCTTCGTGCATGCCAATGTCGGCCCGCTCCCGCAGGCCCTCCTGTGTGCGCAGCTGGCGAACCAACTCAGCACGCTCTGCTGCGGCGGCTGCCTCGGCCTGCAGACAGGGTGGGAGGTGTGCGATGGCGAGGTCCACACTCTGTGCCCTCTCAAACACGCTTTCATGCCACAGAGCTCCAGTGCTGCCCCCACCCTCAGCGCTGGCCCCACCTGCGCCCGGGCTTCCTCCAGCGCGGTGTTCTGCTGCCGCAGCCCCTGGCACTGCAGCTCACAGCAGCGCAGCGCCTCCTCGCCACGCCACAGCTGGTCTTGCAGGCCCTCTGCCGCCGCCTCCAGCCGGGCGACCACAGTGTGAGAAGCGGCCAGCTCCTCGCCAGTGGCATGCAGGGTGCGCTGCAGAGCGGTGCGGTCGGCTGCATCAAGGGCGGGCGCAAGGCGCGGAGGGGTGAATCAGGAACGAAGGCAAAAGGAGTCGGCGGCAAGCGCTGCAAATCCCGGCAGAAGTGCGGCAGACACCAACGCCTCTGCCATTACACACACCCAACCAATCCATCCCCTTCTATGGCTCGCCTTCCGCAGCCGCCAGGGCGTGCTGCAGCTGGTGCCGCTCCCGCTGCAGGCTGGCCGCCTGCGCCGCCAGGCGGTTGGCCCTCTGCTGGTTGTCGTCCGCTCGCAGCGCCAGCGCTGCACTCTCCTGCTCCAGCTCGGACAGCCCTGCCTCTGCTGCCTCCCGCGCCGCCTGCTCCTGCACCAGCTGAGCCAGCGCTGCGGCGCAGTCAGCGCGGGCCTGCCGTGCCTCTGCCTCGGCGGCGTTGCGAGCCGCTTCTGCGGCATCGCGCGCTGTGGCATCGCTGCACGCCTGGCGGTGCAGCTGCTGGGGAGGGGGGGGAAGTGGGGCGGCAGGGACTGATGGCACACCGGTTGAGTGTAGCAGCTTGTATCGTGGCCCAGCAGCCGTGGCGCCTGCGGCGCACCTGCGCCCGCACCGCCGCTAGCCCGCCGGGCGCCTCGTAGCGCGGCGCCCGGGCCGCTGGGTAGCGCTGAGCGGTGTCGTCACGCACCCTGCGGTTCCCGCTGCGGTGCATGGTGCTGAGGGCGGCTGGGCGCGGTTGCACAGGTTGGGTGGAGCGGTGGCAGTGAGGAAGCGGGCATCATGAGCGGCGGCAGCGGCGGCGGCGGTGGCGGCAGCTGGCTGACGCCCATAGGCTGCAACACAGCTTGTTCAGCCTGCCTCCTGACTCACTGCTCCGATTGATAAGTCAATCTGAGCCTGCTGGGCCAAGGGTGCGGTTCACACACAGCTGCTGCAGCAACCCTGCCCGGCGCAGCGCCCTTGGACGCCGTTTGGAGCGGGCACAGCACTGTCCAAGTGCTGCAGAGGACACAGAAGCCCAATGCTGGCTGCATAGGAGCCGAGCTCCGCCGGCGCCATCCCATGCAGGCAGCTCAATGTCGATGGAGGGAGCTTCCTACCGTACACCACCTGGTTCACAGCAGAACATTTGTTCTGCACACAGCATGCATGCGCTTTTCATTGTTTCCTCATGGGTCAGCGGCGGAGCCCGCTGGAGTGGTCTGGGTGCAGCGGGCAACACCCCGTGCACCCGGCACCATGCCACGGCCCCTGAGTTACAGGGTTCGACATCTCTGCAGTGGCATGCCAATCAGGATGCCGTGCAGTGAGCGAGAACTGGGCCAGCAGAGGCTGAGCTTGTCACTGGCGTCGCTGGCGTCACCGGCCGCCGCATGGGCCCGCCGGCCATTTCATACAGGCGCGCGATCCAACACTTGCCTCTATAACGGCGCCATTGGCTGCCAATTGCGCACGCCAGCTGTATAATATAGCCGCTCTCCGAGCGGGGGCAATGCTGCTGTAGGCCCGACAGAGCGCCCGGAGTTGCGCGTGCATAACACTGTCATACCGGTGAGCGATGCAATGCTTTTTGCGCAGCGAGCGGGCCGCTCGGTGGCGGGGTTCCGCCGGCGGTGTCGCGCCCTTGCCGGCCAAGCCTACAGGGACCCTCCCGCTGCCCCCTACCCTATCGAAGTGCTCTCCTGGTCGTTCTGCGCGCGCCATCACATGCATGCACACACTCTCGCCTCCGCCGCCGCTCACCGCTGCCTCGCCGCCGCCTGCTCCCCGATTCACGCAGGCCTTGAGCCGCCATGGGCGTGGACTACCAGGCGCGCAAGGCGGCCAAGAAGAACCGCAGGCGCAGCGAGGAGCTCAAGCCGCGGCGGGAGCGCAAGAAGAAGCAGGCGCGGCGCCTGTGCCGCGGGCCCTGCTACCAGGAGCCCGGCCTGCGGCCGGAAGACTTGGACGATGCAGCGGGCAATGATGGCCCTGCAGCCGGCGGCGAGATGGCGCGCAGCCTAGCCAGCCTGGGCTTTGGCGGCGGCGGAGGCAGTGCAGCAGCAGCAGAAGGCGGCGGCAAGGCGGCCAGCAAGCGCAAGGCGGCGGCAAAGCCCAAGGCCAAGCCGGAAAATGTCGAGGCCCCTGCCGATGCCGACAACCCCAGCCGAGCGGCCAAGAAGCCACGCATGTCCACGGCTGTGAGCTTGCTGGACGCCAAGACCGCCAAGACAGAGGCGCCGCGACAGAAGGGGCTGGCGCTGGAGGCCATGAGCGGCGAGCTGGCGCAGTTCCCGGAGCTGCTGCAGCGCTTCATGGCGGGGGAGGGCTTTGCGGAGCCCATGCCCATCCAGACCAAGTGCGTCATGGGGTGGTGGTGGCGGTGGGGACAGTCATTCGGGAAGCGGCGCATGTGCTGGCGGCTGCTGCTACGGTCGCGGATGCCGGCTGCTGCTGCTGCTGCGTCGACCGCCCTGTCCAGCTTGCACACTCGCACGAGTCCTGCTCACCTCACACCGCCTCAACTCCACCCCTCCCCTGCCCTCATCTGCTCCCCAGGTGCTGGCCGCTGGTGCTGGCGGGCAGGGATGTGGAGGCGCTGGCTGAGCCCGGCTCCGGCAAGACACTGGCCTACCTGCTGCCCGCCGCCGTGGTGCGCTGCTGTGCCGGCTTTGGAGGGCGACTGTGCTGGGCTTTTCTAGGCAGGGTTCAGGGCGCGCCTGCGACAAACAGAGGTTGCATGTGGAGACCCTCGGTCTGTGCAGGTGGTGCATGCCCACATTGAGCCATCCTGCCCCCCACACCTCCTGCCCCCATCCTGCAGCTGCTGGCCAGCAAGGGGCATGGTGCCGACACCCGCCCCGACGGCCCGCTGGCGCTGGTCCTGCTGCCCACCCGCGAGCTGGCACAGCAGGTGGGGGCACACCAGCCATTTTAGCTGCGCTTGCGTGTGTTCCCCATCCGCTCAAAGTGCATGCCCCTGCTGCCAGCCCTCCAACACCAAGGACTTCTTCCATCCCATGCAGGTAGCGGCCACGTGCCGTGACCTGCGCAAGTACAGCGGCCTGCGCTCCGTGTGCATCACAGGTGGCGCAGACAAGGGGCAGCAACTAGAGGCGCTGAGCAAGCAGGTGGGCAGCAATTGCAAGGGCGGGCTTTGACAGGCCGCAAGCTGCCTGCTGGTAGCAAGGCAGTGCGAGGACCGGCGCTTTCATGAACGTACCATCCTTGCCGGCCCTGTTGCATCCGACCATCTGCTGCCCCGCCTCTTGCGTCCTTGCAGCCGCACATCGTCGTGGCCACACCCGGGCGGCTGCTGGACCTTGTGCAGGAGAGCTCGCTGCAGCTGGGTGAGCGTAGCTGCACATTAATGCTTTGGTTGCGCCTGCTGCCACGAGCACCCTTTGCACCATGCCTTGCTGCATGCTTGCTCTGCACGCTTGCTCCACTTTGCACCGCTGACCCGTGACGAGGACTTTCATTTGCTTTCACAGTTTCTGAGCAAAACTCGTGCTGATCCTCAACTCTCTTTCCGAGGTCTCATCACCCCTGCCTGCCTGCCTGCACACATCACGCTGCATGGCATGCGCTGCACTCTGCACATCCCCGCCGGCCGGTGAAGACACAACCTTACGGTTTAATGGAGCAACGTACCAGTGCCGGCACGTCCTGTGCCGGTAACTACCCGCAATGACCCCTTTTCCCGAAGCAGAGGCCACTCATGCATGCATCATGCTGACTGCATGCATCTGATGCACCAGACCAACCTTCACCAGTCTTGCATGGTACCACTCTGCATCGCATGCCATCCCCA
>VIYQ01003708.1:0-10995 GCA_009928355.1 Chlorella sp. CH2018 | reverse complement strand
TGGGGGGGTGCAGCGGTACGTCTCCGCATGGTGCAGGAAGGGGAGGGGACAAGAGGCGCAACTGCCAGAAAACACCTGCAGGTTGTGTGCTGCAAGGCAGGACTCGTGGTTGCTGCGCTGGGAAGCCACCACCAGCACTGGACCGGCTCCCCGTAGTTTGGCCGCGGCAGATGCCACGCAGGCGGGACCTGCCAGCTCAGCAGCATCGCGGCAAATCGGCAGCCAACCAAACCCAAGCGCTGCGGAGGCTTGCCTGGGTTCGCAATGTCCAGGGGCACAAAGGCGCGGATGTAGTGGCCGGTGGTCTGTGAAGGGGCAGGGCAGTGGGCCGCGTCTGTGCTCAGTCGCGAGTTACTTAAAGAGGCGCGGGTTCCCGTGCGGGCGCGCGGTGCCTCCGCCAGCAGCAAACCGCAGCAGGGGCGGCACTCACGTGCCGCCGCATCAGCTCGGAGATGCGGTCCATGCGGTCGATCATCATGGTCTGTGGGGAGGGGCAGGGGGGCGGCAGAGGGAGAGAAGTTGGGGAGGCAGGCGGCGGGGCGCCGGATTGAGGCAGCGGCCGGTGGCGGCGCCACCGGGGGGAACTTGCTGGGGCGGACTCCCCAGCCGCTCCCCGCTCACCAGGCCGTTTGCCAGGTCCTTGCCGTTGCCATTCTCGCCCTGGTAGGTGGGGTTCAGCAGCACGGCGCTGGGCTCGCGGCTGTCGGGGGCGGCGCTGTCTGGGCGCAGGCCCCCACCCAGGCCCTTCTCAGTAGTCATCCTGGGAAGGCGGAGAGGTTGCTGGGGGGCGGTCTAGAGTGGCTCCGAAAGCTGGTGAGGGTCGGCAGGCGCGCTCGGCTGCTTGCAAGCAGCGTGGCAGGCCTCAGAACCAGTGGTGGGAGGTGATCAAGCGAGAGGGGAGGCAAGATAGGGTGGCTAGAGGCGCCGCCGCTGAGATGAGCTGCCTGCATGAGGCATGGTCTGCTGCTGGTTAGAAGAGCCTGCGGCCGCCTCCGTCTTCTTGCGCAGCTGTTGCAGCCAGGCAGCAGCAGGGGCCGGGAGAGCAGGGAGGCAGCCGGGGGCAAACTGGCGCGCGCGGCCCGCCGCTGCCCGCCCACCGCCATCTGGCCGGCCGCGGCCGCTTGCTCAGGCAGCTAAGTCCGTTTGCCTCGGCTCCCAATCCCACCAACCGCCGCACGCAAAACTTTACACAAGGCTCCGCAAGATCAAAGAGCGGCCAGGGAGGTCAGCCAGAGGTGAAATGCCCGAGCAGCCCAGAGTGCCCCCTGCACTTCTTTGCCGCCGCTCACACCATCAGCCTGGGCCCCTGCTGACCCACTTTTACTGCGCCTTCTTGCCCTGGCCGCGCTTCCACTCTGCGATGTTGGCCAGCACACGCGTCTGCAGCAGCAGAGCAGGTGCGAAAATGGCGTAACATGCGGGCAAAATGAAGGGAACGCGCGCCGGCGGAACACCTGAGCAGCACGCACCTTCCAGGCTGCCGGGCTGCTTGCTTCCATCGCACTGCGCTTCCCCCTGCGCCCACCTGCACCTCTGCATGCAGGCCGCGGTAGAGGCCCAGCAGGAAGAGCAGCTCAAACCACACAAACAGCGGCGCCAGCACCAGGCTCTGCGCGCAAGGTGGGGGGGACCAGGTGGGCAGGGGAGGGATTCGAGATGAGACGCGCAAGGCATGTTGGAGACTCAAACTCGCTGGCCGCTTTGCAGCCCTGAAACAGCGCTGCAGCTGCACCGCCAGCCCCTCCACTTCCACTGGCTGCCACCAACCCAGGCAACCCTGCCTGCCCGCCGGTGAGCGTAGAGCGGCGCACCTGGAAGAATGAGTCGAGCAGCGCAGGTTTGCGCTTCTCCGCCATCTGGTGGCCCACCTGTGAATGCAGTGGAGGTTTCAAGACCAGTGCAGCGTCACGCTGAGAGCCGCTGCACCCTGTGCCAGTGCAGCGTCACGCTGAGAGCCGCTGCCCCCTGTGCCGGGCAGCGGCGGCTGGCGGTGCGCGCTCAAGCAAGCAGTTTGCATGTGCCCTGGCCGGCTGCAGCCTGCGCTCTCTCTTAGCTGGCCTGCCTGGAGGCTTATCAGCAGCCCCTCTCACCGCGATCTGCACAAACCAGGAGAGCAGGTGCAGGCCCAGCGCCCAGGCCCAGGCGTCCGGCATGGAGGCGTGGAACCAGTTGGCGGCGGCCCACAGCGGCAGGCCCACAAAGGCTGCGGTCACAGAGGGAGGGACGCAGTGCAGAGGGCTGATGTACAGGGCAACAAGTGGCTAAGCGGCTGCCGCAGGAAGGCTACATCTCGCCTCCTGCCCCACCTGTCCAGGAGCCCCCCGCTAGCGGCTCCAGCGCCAGGTAGTACAGCGAATATCCGGCAGCCAGGAAGAAGCTGCCGTTGAAGCGCAGGTAAGGTGCTGCGCCCGCGGCCCAGGCGGGCAGGCGCGAGGGGAGGCCGGGGAGGGTGAAGGCCTCGGGAGTGTAGGCCAGCCAGACTGTGGGTGTGGTAAGTTGGGGTTTGGGAGGCAGGAGGCGGGTGGTCATGCAACAAACTCAACCCACGTGGAGGCAAGCAGCATGCCTCCTGACGAGGCACGCGACATGAAATGCCACAAGTCCAGGAAAGACACACCTGCCACGGTCCACCAGATGGCAGGCACAAAGATGAAGTGCACCAGCTGGTTCCACTTGTTGCTGCGGGGCGAGGCGGGATGGGCAAGATCACACGGCAACGGCATGCAGGGCGGTCTGTGTTTCGGCAGCACACTGCGCAGCTCGCACATTGCATAGCCTCTAGAATCTAGACCATCCCCGTCCTCACTTGTGGTAGCTTCCATAGAACACCAGCTGGTCTTTTAAGTCGAAGTTGAAGCCCAGGAAGCCGCCCATGGCTGCAGGCCGCCTGCCTTCGAAGGCTGAACTCGGTTTGGGGCTAGCGGGGCCGCTGGGGGAGGTGCGGTAGGGCCAGTGTGCTGCCCGCCGCTGGTACCAGCTGCGCTTCAAGCCAAAACGCTGAGGCAAAGAGCGCAGAAACTGTGCGGTGCACCTGCGCGGCAGGAAGGGAGACGGCGTGGCGATATGTTGATGGCTGCAGGGCAGGCGGCGGCAGCGGTGGCGGCAGCCGTGGAAGCGCCGCTGCTGCAGCTTGCTGAAAGTTGCGGGATATCCTGCGCCCCAAACAAAGCTTGCTGGCGTGCCTGGAGGCCGGGTGCAGCAGAGGCCCAGCACAGCCGCGCGAGCGTCGCGCACCTGGGACCGCTGGGCGGCTGGCGACACTCTGCCGTGTGCCGATCGCGCGACAAGCGCACCAGCCGGGTCGCCGACAGCGCCGTGGAACGCAGAAGAACCCTGCCTGGCGAACGGAGGCCCGCTGTGCTGCTGACAGCAGCGCAAACACACGGCCGTGATGGGAGCAGGAGCGTCAGAGCGGCAGGTCCACCCAAAGGCCACCCTGCCTTCACTGACCGCCCGCTGCCCGCTGCGCCGTCCTCTGCCCCGTGCGACCAATCTTGGTTGCCTGGTTACAGGCCCTCCCCTACATCCCCGCTGCCGCCCAGCTGCCAGGCATACACCATCCAGGTCCCAGGCAGGCTGGCATGCGCCTCGGCATGCACAGCAAAGCCGTGCTGCTCCAGCAGCTGCTGCACCTCGGCCAGCCGCCCGTCGGTGTCATGGACCTGCGTTGGGCATGGTAAGAATGGCATAGTAGCTGGATGCCGACAGCAGTTGCTGGCAATACACATGGTCCCATCCTTTCCTTACGCACCTCTGCCGCCACTTGGCGCACGATGGCCCAGGCGGGCGCGTCCAGGCCGCGCAGCACCTCCAGCTCACTGCCCTCCACGTCCACCTTCAACAGGTCGATGCGGGCCAGCTGCTGCTGCTGCGCAAACTGGGCCAGCGTGGTGACTGGGCAGTCCACCCTGCAGCGGTTGGGGTGCGGGGTAAGAATGCTTGAAGACCCACAGCAAATCCAGCGGGACGGTTTACATACCACTCTGCCCATAAGGCACACGCCTGCGCTCAACAGGACCCCAGACCTGCCCACTTCACACCTGGTGGCCCCCTGGAAGCGCCGGTCGGCTGCCTCCCGGCCCACCGCTGCCGCCATGGCCCGCCGCTGCACCTCCCACTTCTCCTGAGGGCGGGTGGTGCTGTTGCCGGGCATGGCTGGGTAGAAAGTGAAGGGCAGGTGGCCCGGCTGCGCGTGCAGGCCGCAGCGGTGCACTTGCACCTGGATGTGGGGTGGGGCAGGGGGGACACAAGGGGGCAGTCAGGTCAGCATGCATGCAGTCTATCTAATCACCAGCCACACTCAAAGCTGTCCAGCTGTGCAGCCTTCCAGCCGCTCCAGCTGCTTCAGCCACTGACCCACTCATGCCCACCTTGTCCGCCACCCCATACGCCTCCAGATTGGCCTGCAGCACCTCTGCTGTGGCGGGCAGCGGCTCGAAAGCATGCACAACCGCCACATTGGCAGCCAGCCGTGGGTCCAGCAGGAGGCGCAGGCAGAAGAGGCCGATGTTGGCGCCTGCAGGGGCAGAGGGGGCCAGAGTGTGCAGGGTGTGCGGGTGATGGGCCAAGGAGAGCTTTCAACCTGCACTGTGCAGGCAGCTATCACTGCAGCAGCTGGCAAGCGGCGCGCAGCACGGTTTGCACCACTCCCAGGCGTTTGACGGGGTCCCACACCTGCATCCACCACCACGCTCCCGGGCGGCAGCGTGATGCCAGCGGACAGGTAGCAGTCGTCCAGGAACAGCTCGCGGTGGATGAACAGCACCTCGCCCTCGCTGCCGGGCAGGCAGCGCACGCGCAACCCGCCGGGCAGCTCCAGCTGCGCCGCTGCGGCGTTGCGTTGATGCGGCTGCTCACCCTGCTGCTGGTCCGACTGCTGCCGCGCTTGCTGCACCTGGTGCCGTGCCTCCTGACGCCTGTACTCTTGCCGCCAGGAGTCCAGGTGTTGTTGCACCAGCTGCACCGCTGCCGCCAGGCCGTCCTCCTCTGCTAGCTGCTGCCGCATGCTGGCACACTGCTGCCGCGTCCCAGCATCCTCTAACGCGCTGGCCACGGCTGCGGCAAGCTCCCTCCCAGCCTGCTCAACTCGCTGCTGCTGCTGCTGCTGCTGCTGACCACTCGGTATGCCCGCCGCGTCGCACGAGCAGTCACCCTGCTGCTCATCTGCCTGCAGTAACGCGGCCGGCTCCAGCCTTGTGCCGCAGCCCAACCACACAACCCGCTCCGCCCACTGCTGCTGGTCAAAGTGCAGGGGGCAGACTAGCTGTGGAGTGCCGCAGCGCAGGGCCGCTGCGACTGTGCCGGCGCCGCCATGGTGTAGCAGGGCTGCACAACGGGGCAGCAGCCAGTCATGGGGGACTGGAAGCTCCAGCGGCACCAGCCAGGGCGGGTCTGGTGGCTGCTGCTGGGGTTGCTGGGGTTGCTGCCACTCCTGCTGCTGCTGGGGTTGCTGGGGTTGCTGCCACTCCTGCTGCTTCTGGGATGATGGCTGCTCCTGCTGCTTCTGGGAAGATGGCTGCTCCTGCTGCTTCTGGGAAGATGGCTGCTCCTGCTGCTCCTGCTGCGATTGCTGCTGGCGCCCCTGCTGCTGAAGCCGGCGGCAGGCCTCCACCAGCGGCTGCCAGCCCGCGGTCAGCAGCAGCACAGGCCGCCGCAAGCGCCGTGCTGCCGCCAGCAGGACGGCTGCCAGAAGGGTTGGGTTGGGCAGCAGGCCCAGGAGGGGCATGCTGCCAAAGTCCACACAGACGGGGGCTGCTGCATTGTTGCCTGTCACTGCCACAAGGCCTGCTGGGCAGTGCGCTGTGCCTGCCGGCTGCTCTTCGCCCTGACCTGATCCCAGCAGCTGCAGCACAGCTGGCGGCAGCTGTGCGTTGTCAACAGCTGTGCAGCGACCGCCCCACCAGTAGCTGCACATGTGGACTGAGGCAGGCCAGAAGCCCGGCCGCGGCACCACAGCCTCGCTCACGCCTGCAGGCATACAGTAGTGGGCAAGGAAATATATTGTGCCTGACAACAAGCAGCAGCGTGCCCGGCAGCATGCCGCAACAGCACGTGCCGAACTCGACAAAAGGTGAAGGTGCCAGGAGCTGGCGGCGTGCATATGTTTGGTGGCTGCGCACCGTACAGCAGTGGTGGTGGTGGCGGCAGGGGCACGCCAGGTGGCCAGACAGAGTAGGGCACAGCAGGCAGGCCGAGGCGGTGGTAGCGCCAGCCGCCCCAGCGCTCGGTGAACAGGGGCCACAGCCAGTGCTCCACATCCCGCCAGCTCACGCTGTCTCCTGCCCAGGTGGATGGGGCCCCAGGACGCAGGAGGAGAGTGGGGTTGTCAGTGATAACTTCTTTGCATCACGGAAACAGCACAAACTGGCCAGCCAGCTGGCAAGCCACGCCAGCACAGGTGTCAGCTCCCCACCCTGCCCACCTTCCGCTGCTTGCAGGCGGCTGAACAGCTCGAGGTGTGCCCGCTCAAACCGCCGCCTGAAGCCGGCGGGTGGACCGTACGGCGGCAGGCAAGGTGAGGCTGCCAGGCAAGGCACGCCCAGCCCCTCTGCGATGTGGAAGCCCTCCAGAGAAAAGAGGTTGAAGACGATCAGGCGGGGCCGGCGAGGGGGGGCGCTGCTGTTACTGGCCTCGCCGCTGCCGCTGCCGCCTCCTGGGCTGCTGACGGGCCCAGCTGGGGCGCCTGCCGGGGTTGATCCACTGCTATCGATGCCAGCATGCATTCCTTGCAACTTGCAGCCCAGGGCTGCCTGGCAGGCCGCAATCAGCTCCTCCCGCTGCTGCTCCCAGGCAGATGGAGCGCCGCTGTCGCCGTCATCCGGCAGTTTGCGCTTCAAGGTCTGCAGCAGGTTGATGGGAGTGACGACACCTCTAGTCAAGACGTTCACTTTGCAATACCCCAGCTGCAAACTTGCAGTCGGAGCGGAGCATCAGCAGCGTCGATGCCACAGTCACCTGCGCTGCGCCGCCCGCTGCCTCGGCACCATCCCACTGCCGGGCGGGCAGGCTGGACAGGAAGTGCAGCTGCAGCCCTGCATCGCCTGCAGGCCGTTCCAGCCACGCCTGCATTGCATGGGCAAGCGAGATTGCTGTCATGAGATGAACGAGCAAGTGCACGGTGCCGCCGCTCGTGGCGCCGCCGAGCGGCGGCAGGGTTTGGTGCTCTCCAAGCGCGGCCCCGCTCACTTGGTGCGCAGCATGAGTGACCAGCGTCACATCGCAGCCGCCGTTGAAGCCCTCGTTGAGCGCGCTGGACAGCGCTAGGAGCGGCTGGACATCGCCGCGCGTGCCGCAGGCAAGCACGGCGATCGCAGGGCCCTGCAGATCACTTTGCATGCGATGCGCGGCTATATGAGAAGCCTAACGACCTAGCAGGCGCTGCCAGGCACCTCCGCCGCCGTTGCCGCCACGTCAGCCGCAGCTCTATTGGGGAGTTCGCAAATCCCCCTGCTTCCGAATGCCGTGAGGCACTTCACATCTGTAATGTACAGCCCATGTATAATTGCTCAGAATGGCAAGTCCATCACTCGTCGCCCGCCGCTCCCGCCTCCTGCTGCCGCCGCGCAGCTGCCGCCTCAAACGGCAGTGCCGGTTCAAGGTTGCGCTCCAGCCACTCGCGGATCTTCTGCTGATTTGCCGACGTATCGCTGGCTGGCACGCTGCCCGCCTGCGGCAACGGTGAGCAGGGCAGGTTGGGTGGCGGGAGGTTAGATATGCTCGCACCGCCCAGTCCCAACAACTGCCTGCCGGCGGCACCCACAGCCAGCCAGCCGCCACCAGGCAGTTGCTGCCCTGGCCCCACCTGGAATGACAGGTAGTCGCCGTAGTTCCTGCGGTAGTAGTCGTCCAGCCGCTCCTTGCGCCGCTCCTCCCTCTTCTCCTCCGTGCGCCGCAGCAGCTCTGGCAGGGGAGGGAAAGGCAAGGCATGCACGCTGTTTGTGGGTGCTGGCTGGCAACAGAAGCCCTGTGAAGTGCTCCAGCTGGACAGCAGCTGCATCAGCTGTTCCGTTGCATGCAGTTCAATGATGCGTGAAGCAGCGCACACGCACCTTGAATCAGCGGGCTGGAGGCTGCGTCGACACCGCCCGCATTCTCTGCTGGTGCTGCCACCGCTGGCATCGCCGCCGCTGCCTGCATGTCAGGAAATGACTGCACCGCTGTTGCATCGGACGATGCATAATATTTTCTGAAGGTATTTCAACGCATTCCACACATGAACGACCTTACCGCTACCAGCGTGACAGCCGGCAGGGCCAGCAGTGATCGGCGGTCGAGGCGAGGCGGCAAGGCGGCGGGTGGCGGCGGTGGCGGCGCCACAGCCTGCAGCAGTGGGCGATCAGGTCCCGGACTGTCACATCGCACCGCTGAGCTGCTTCCTGGGCGCGGCATTGCGCTGCGCACCTGCTGCTGAGGCCGGGCGCCCACTCCTACAACGCTGTGCGCCGTCTTGGCCGCCATGGCTGCTATCACACACGCAGTGCGAGCTGGTTATAAGATGTAAGAACCCGATCGAGGCAGGCGCCCGTCCAGGCAGGCTCGGCGAGCGGCGCTGCTGGCCGCTGCCGCTGCCACAGCACTCGAGCAAGTGCACCAGTGGCTTGCAACAGCTGTGTGAATCCAATTGACAGATTAATCAACAGGTAGAGACATGTACAAGTATAGCTCTGCTGCTGCCACAGCCCATCAGCTGGATGCGCGCGGCGGCATGCCGTGCGCCGCATTGTGCCGCCGCGCCGCGCGATCGGCAATCCAGCCAAACAGCGAGGTGACGGGCGGTAGGATGGGTCCCAGCAGTACTTGCAGCGGCAGCCAGAAGCGCTTGGGGCTGCAGTGCGGGAAGGCAGGCGAGAAAGCAGGGAGTTGGGTGAGGAAAAGCTCTGCAAAACGCAGAACGCCGCCGTCGCGCTTGAACAGCAGCAACTGCTGAACCCATGCCTGCTGCGCCATGCACCCATCCCAAAGCTCCCCACCGTGCCAGGGCAAGCATTTCCCCACCTGAGTCCCGTCATGGCTGACACCAGCAGGTTCTGTCCCAGGTCGGGGGAGGGCAAGTGGTAGTCGCCCCGCTCAATGCCGCCCAGCAGCGCCTTGGCCACCTGGGGGAGAGGAGCAGGGCGATGCACGATGACACTCCGTGGAACTCAAATGTGCGTTTGGGCGGAGACTTTTCTGCGTGGCGCCAGCCATTGGTAAGGCTGGTGTCACAACAGTGGTGTTGCGGCCTTGCATCGGCAGCAGCAAGGCTGCAGCTGCCTTGCGTGGCCGCTGCTGCCACTCCAGCACTGCCTGCCAACCGCCACACTTGCCTTGTCAGCGCTGAAGAGCTCACTGCCCAGGGCCGCATTCACTGCCTTGCACAGCGCCGGCTTGGTCTCCATCTCTGTGGCGTAGCCGGGCGTGTCTGTGTACGGGCGAGGAGGGCATTTCCGTGACGTGGCGGTGCGTGGCACTGGGACGGTGCGTGGGACTGGGAGCAAAGTCGCTCATGTCAACGTTAGCCAGGGCTATTCAGCTCGGCGGCAGGTCAGTCCCCGCATGCACCCCTGCCATCTGCATAATGCTCACCAGTGTCGGGCGGGTAGGCCACGCTGACGTGCACCCCCGTGCCCTGCAGCTCGTTGTGCAGGCAGTCAGCCAGCCCCCGCACCGCCCACTTGCTGGGGGCATACGACGAGTAGCCTGGGAGCAGCAGCGGGGAAGCAGCAGAAGAGTGCGTTGACTGCCGCCGACGGCGATGCCCACAGAAAAGCACAGCAGTGCAGTGTGCCCACCGCAGGCCATGCCGCGCTACGTTTGTGCTATACAGCAAACACACCACATTGGTGCAACAATCTAGCAGCCTGTTTGAGTGCACTGCCCAAGCCTGCCTCACCCGCAAAGCCCAGGATGGCCATGGTGGACGCCACCAGCACGATGCGCCCCTGCCGCCGCTCCAGCATGCCGGGCAGCGCAGCCTGTGGGCAGCGGACAGGGAGGGTGGGGCCAGCAGCTGAGCTGACGCGGCGCAGCCACAGTGTATCTGAAGCACCGCTGGGTGCTCGCATTGCACCACTGGGCACCACACAGCCGCTACCAGCAACCCCAAGCCTCGCAGCGCAGCACCCACCTGCACTGTGTGCACTGTGCCCAAGTAGTTGACACGCATCTGCCGCTCGTGCACCTCGGGCCCCTGCTCCACAAACAGGCCTGCCGGGGAGGAAGAGCGCGCACCAGGGGCGGCAGGGTGGGCTCAGGCTGGCGAGGGTGGGCCGTACACAAGCACGAGTGCCAGCAGCAGCGGCAGCAGCATGCAGGCTGCGACGGGCAGCCAGTGACCCAGCACCAGCACAACAGCTCCCTGACCACCCAGCAGAAGCGGGCAGGCACCTGGCACTGAGAAGCCGGCATTGCAGATGAGCACATCAATGGGCCCTGCCACACGCTCCGCCTCGGCAAACGCCTTTTTGAGCTGCAGCAGCGGGGGCAAGGGTAGGGCCGCAGGTCAAGTCACAGCGTGTTGGTTTGCTTTCTCCAAGTGCCGCGCTCGTGCAGCCGCTCAGCAGCAGCAGCAGCACATGAACGACACAAATGCCTGCACCTTCCTGAGACAACCACACAGCTGCCAAATGAACCGCACCAACAGCCAGCCCAGCCCACCTTGTCTAGGTCGGCCGTGTCGGCCGACAGCGCCTGCAGCCGCTGCCCGGCGTGCTCCGCGCCGGCTGCCAGCGCCGCCTCACGCTGCAGCTGCAGCGCCGCGTCCAGGTCGGCCTGGTTGCGGGCCACCACGGTGACGCTGCAGCCGCGCTGCGCGCACTGGCGGGCCAGCGCCAGGCCCAGCCCCTTGGAGCCGCCGGTGATGAGGACGTGGGTGCCGCCGCCGAGGCGGCGGGCGCCGCGGCGCCGCCACAGGGCCATCAGCGCGGCTGGCGCGAGCAGGGCCAGGAGCGTGATGTAGGTGGCGGGTTCCCAGCCCGGCAGCGGCAGCATACAGCGAGGTGGGGAGGGGAGGGGGGC
>VIYQ01003704.1:0-19603 GCA_009928355.1 Chlorella sp. CH2018 | reverse complement strand
TGCTCACCCTGGGCTGCGGCAAGTTCCGCTTCTACGACCACGACTATGGCATGCTGCCCAACACCGGCCTGCCCCGCCTGGTGAGCGCATATGCTCTCAGCAGTGGTGCTTTCACATTGTGCCCTGCTGCGTGCTGAGCCCTGCTGCGTGCTGAGCCCGCTGTGCGCTGAGCCCGCTGCGTGCTGAGCCCTGCCCGCCTCCCTGTTCCCTTGCTCCCTCCCCGCATCGCTGCTCACCAACTCTCCTTCCCTACCCACTGCCTCTTCTTCAGATCGACATGGGCCAGTGCAACGACGCCTACTCTGCTGTGGTGGTGGCCTCCGCCCTGGCCGAGGTGTTCAAGACCGACGTGAACGGCCTGCCGCTGTCCCTGGACCTGTCGTGGCTGGAGCAGAAGGCGGTGGCGGTGCTGCTCACCCTGCTGCACCTGGGCGTGAAGAACATCCGCATCGGCCCCAAGGTGAGGCGGGGGACAGGCCTGGGACTGGAGCAAGGAGGGGGATAGGCGGCTGCCTGCGAAGACAGTTGCGTCTGCATCACAATTGGTGCCACACCGCACCCACCCCTCACCGCAACCCTGCCCTCCATTGCCTCTGCCCCTGCAGGCCCCCGCCTTCCTCACCCCCGAGTCGCTGAAGGTCGTGGTGGACACGTATGGCCTCAAGGTGACGGACGTGAAGGACCCCGCTGCCGACGTGGCGGCCATGATGTCCGGCAACTGAGCGGGCTGGGCTGAGCTGTGACACAGCACAGCAGGCCACACATACCCAGGAACCCCAGCCGCACGATTGCTGCCGCGCGGCCAGCGCCCTGACGGGCGCACGACCGCGCGGCGCGGCCCCCCTCAGTGAACGCCAGTTTATGCCACACTTCTGACGAGTCGTCCTGTACACTGCCCTTTTCACCGCCCTTCTTTTCAACTATGCCCTTGGCGCGCTGACGCGCGCGGCCGCCGCCGCCACCCTACATGTCACCTGAGCGCGGTTTGCTAACCCTTCTCTCATTCAATTGTGCGGCGCCTCACTGCGGATGATCCGTTTTTTGGGCCGGCACCCACCCAAAGAAATCACGGAATGAATGGTTTGTTTGGTATGTTTGTAAATGTAATGTTATATAAAAGAGTGATTGGGTCGAGAGTGGAGAATATATATATATATAGGGAGGGAAATGGAAGTGGGAGGGTGTTGAGGAGGAGAGGGATGAGTATGGAGAAGGTGGAGGGAAAAAAAAGGGAAACGGGGTGAAGGGAGGGAATAATAGGAAGATTGGGAGGAGGGTGGCGGTGCGCGCGTGCGGGAGTTCGTTGAGGGCCTGGAGGAGGCGAAGCGCACACACTTTGTGCGCTCCCTCTCCAAGATGGTGCGCGACTATGTGGCGCGGCAGAAGGGCAAGGGAAAGGTGGGGGAGTGATGCGTGCAGCGCAAGCATTGTACAGTGTACAGATGTAAAACTCTCACCGTGGAAATAAGAAGAGGGAGGGATGGAAAGGAGATGGAAGAGAAGGAAATGAAATGGGGGGATGTGGGGGAGAGCAAGGAGGGGGGTTGAGCATACGGCGCATCACACCGCCGCCGCTTCCATCCAACCCCCCAAACGCCGATTCCTCGTCGCTCTCCCCTCATCAGCACCACTCTGTGAGCTCCAATTTAGGGTCAGCGAGCCACCACGCGCACCAGGGCGCCGCCACCCAAGCGAACCGCGCTGTCACGGTGCGCGTCGTGCCTGGGTGCAAAGTGCTTCCAGAAGCCCGCCGGAGTATTCACGCTGATCGCGCCGCCCGATGCCGCCCACCACCTCCACCGCCACCGCCCCTGCCGCCGTCGCCGCATCCCTTCGCCGCATCCCTTCGCCGCATCAGCATGACAAAGTCGTCCCCTTCCAGCCCACCCCCTTCCTCCCACCGCTGCAGATGCAGCGCACGCCACGCTTGTCATGCCTGGAGCAGGGCGACGCCGCTGCCTTGGCCCGCCTGCTGGCCGAGGGCGGCTGGGACCTGCGCCAGCCGCTGGTCACCAAGCCCGACCGACCGCCGCTGCACATTGCGGCTGAGAACGGGCACCTGGACTGCGTGCGTATGCTGCTGGAGGCGGGGGCGGACCCGCGCCAGATGACCAGCGACGGCCTCGATGCCGTCGGCCTTGCCATCATGTGAGGCTGGGTGCAGGGCTAGCCCAGCGCTGGCCTCTGTTCAGTTTGGAAACCCGCCGCGATTGCCTCGTTTTGTTTCTGCCCTGCCCTGCACACCCTTGCATCCCTCCACCCACACGCACTCACCCACCCTTGTGGCTCCCTGCCCCCCACAGCGGCGGCCACACCCACCTGATCCGCCCCCTGCTGGAGGGCGGCAGCCTGGGCATTCACGAGCCGAGAGGCCAGGTGTCTGCCGCGGCGCTCCGGCAGATGGGCGCCCCCGACCACCTTCCAGAGGACCAGTGCCAGGGGCAGACGCTGCTGGCGCTGGCGGCGGGGGAGGACCGGGTCGAGTGCCTGAAGGCGAGCGGGGAGGCCGGTTGAGGAGGAAAGGTGATGTGCCGTGTGGGCTGCTGGACGCAACCTGGGGCTGAACTTGGGCTGCACTTGGGCTGAACAGGGGCCGCCCTCTCAGCAAGGTGCAGGCGAGCGTTGCATGCGCCAACCGTGCTGCACTCCCTCTTTGCCTGCACTCCACAGGTGCTGCTGGAGCTGGGGGCCGACATCAACCAGCCCAACCCAGGCAACCAGACGCGCCCGGTGCAGGCCGCTGCGCTGCGGGGCGCGGCCGATGCCCTGGCGTTTTTGGCCGACCGCGGCGCCAACCTGGCAGTCAAAGGTGCTCTCAGGGCTGGCGTGTTTCTGATGGAGAGGCACCTGGTGCAGCCGAGTGGGCTTGCAACCCCTCTCAATGTGTGTCCTGTGGCCTCCCCCAAATGCGCTGACAACTGCTGCCTGCCGCCCCCACCATTCCCCAGACAAGCTCGGGATGTCTGTGCTGTCCTACTGCTGCGCCCATGGGTATGCGGTCTGGCAGGACTTGCCCGCCTGCCCACCGGAGAACTGCCCCCACGCCAAGTGCTTGCGGGCGCTTTTCTCTCGCAAGTGAGCGCGGGAGGCCTGTGGGAGAGGCACACTCCGTTTGCCCAGCTGCCAAGAGTTGCATGCACGCTTGCAGCCGGCACGCTGGGCTGCCCCGCTGAACTGGCGTTCACCCCTGCCTGCAGCTTCTGCCTTGGCCTGCTGGAGAGCACCAGCGGGAACGGCTACACGGCGCTGGAAACGGCCTGCCTGCATGGACACGTGGCGCCCGCCCGCGTGCTGCTTGCAAATGGCGCCGCCGTGGGCGGGGCCGACCCTGCCACCGCTGTCCCGCTGGCCGCGGCTTGCGCGGCAGGCAAGCCTGCCTGTTTAAGGGCTCCCGCCGATTGGCAGCTGTCACCTGGGTCCTCCCACCTCCACTTCGCCGTGCCCTCCTCCCTCTCAAAGCCCCTTGCGTGAGGCTGTTGTCAAACCTGCGCCCCTGTGCCCACTACGGCTGCAGGCTGCCCGGAGCTGGTTGAGCTGCTGCTGGAGCATGGCGCACGCTACCCTGCCCTGCCCATGAAAGGCGGCAAGACGTCTCCGCTGCAAGTGAGCTGGCATGTTCTCCGCACAGCCTTGCAGCAGAGGCTTGGCATGGCTGGCTGCTGCCCCGCCTCTTTTGAGGTCATCAACACTGCTCTCCTGGCTGCTGCGGTTTGCAGGCTGCCCTACTGGAGCCCATGCAATCAGACACTGTACCATGGGGCCACGGCACACCCGGCCACCTGCGGTGTGCCGAGATAATGCTTGACAGGCAAGCCGAGCTGCGTTTGTAGTCTGAGGCTGATGGGCTGCCGATTGGGGCATGCGTTGCGCAGCGGTGCCGGGGGATCAGATGCCGCTGACAGGCACCATTGAGCCTGCCGCGCCGCACTGCCGCAGGGGCCTGTGCTCCGGTGCCGAAAAGACAACTAAGAATGGCATCGACATCTACAACTTGGATGCTCTGATCTCTTTCAATGACGTCAAGAGCGCGGACGCCATCCGCCTGCTGCTGCGGCACGGCGCACCACCCAACCGGCCAGGCAAGCGGGGGGCAGCGACTGCAAAGAAGCATGGATCCTAGATCGCCTGGCGCTCCTACCAGCCTGCTTGCCATGCCACGCAATGCCATGCAAGTGCCGTTCCTGCGCTTTGGCCACCCAGCACCACGGCCATGGCCGTGTTCTGCTAAGCCTGGCACCCACATGCACCTTTGGCTTTGCAGGTGGGGCGGTGCCCCTCTACTTTGCTGCTCGGCGCGGCTACACGGCAGCAGTGGAGGCTCTGCTGGAACATGGCGCCCTGCTGCAGCCACCCAGCCGTGCCGACAACGCCCTGGTGTGGGCGGCAGCCCAGCCCGCGTCATGCGCACTGGTCCTGCATGCCTCCCGCCACCTGTCTGGCGAGGAGCGGCGGCAGCTGTACTCTGCACCAGTGCCGCCTGGCCTGCCACTGCCAGAGGCCATCACCCAACCGCCCGGCAAGCCCACCTGGCAGGCGGTGCAGGATGCCTGCGGCGACCGAAAAGTGCGCTGAGGGGCCACGCAGTGGTGCTTGCCTGCAGGCACAACCGTGCTGCCCCTGCATGGTTCTGCAGCTGGTGGGTCAGCCTAGCGTGCACACTTGTTGCATTTGTTACAGCCTCTCATCCCCACCCAACCCGCTGCCGTACGCAGTGCGCCAAGCTGCTGCGCGCGTGCCTGCAAGAGGTTGGGATGGAGGTCGAAATGAACCTGCCACCCCGGGCTCCCAAGGAGCAGCCCAGTGTCGAACAGCAGTTCGCAGCGCTGTCGCGCGTTGCCCAGTCCACAGCGACAGAGGGGGCAGCGACCGGCGGTGGCGGTTCCAGCGCAGCCAGCGGCAGCCTTGCTGCCCGCGGCGCCATTGCAAGTGCGGCCAGTACGTCTGCTGACAGCTCCAGGGGCACACACACATTCATGCTCAGCCCACACGATGGAGACGGGGTGAGCACTGCCCTGCCCTGCGCAGCGCTGCACAGCACGCTGGCAACGCCTCCCTGCCCTCGTGCCACGCTTCACACTCACCGCACCCCGCAGCTGGCACGCATGCTTATGCGCAGGCATCCTTGCCTGCCAAACCAGCTGGGCAACCTTGCAGCTGCTTGCTGGCTCATGCAGATCTCGCGCCAGATGGACGCCCACTTTGAGCGGCGGCACCGGGAATGCCCAGACCTGATGTATGGCGCCATCTTCGATGCCAACTGGCGCTCGCTGGCGCCGGCTCAGCTGCAGGTGGGCGCAGCAGTGTGCAGTGCACACATCGCAGCATGAAAGCTCCAGTAATGCCTGTACCACTCCCTTGCCCTCGTTGCTGATGGCACAAGCCAGTGTGCTGGAATTCGCTTGCTTCTTTTGCTGCGTTTCTTGTCCACTGCAGGCGGAGGTGCGGCGCGTGCTGCAGCCGCTGAAGGCCAGCCCGCCCAGCGGCACAGCGGAGCTGCAGGACCTCTACATCTTTCTGTCCAATGCGGTACACAGCAGCAAGCTGCGGGGCGTGCTGATGAAGGAGGTGGGTGGGTGGGTGCATCAGAGCGGTGGCCACATGGGCAGATGGCACTTGTACGGCACCGCAACACGGCCGGCACTGCCCTTTTGCTTCCACAGCTGCCCAGCGCCGCACTGATTCCATCAACTGCGAACAACTGCTCCAACACAGGGCCTGCCAGCCATGCTGGCCCATGTGCTGACACCCGAAGCGGTGCAGCAGCACACACTGACATGGCACGAGCATGCCATGGCACTGGCCAACACCCTGCTCAACGTAGAGAGCAGGTGGGCGGGCGGGGCGGCTGCGGCTCATGTGCGGTGCAACCCACAAACGAGGGCAGCCCTGACCGTACCAGCATGCTTTGTCAAGCAAGAGCTGCCTGGCATCCCAGCTGGCTGCTTTCCTGTGATTGCTGCCACCACGCTTGCCTCTCATGCCGCAGCACGTTTGGCAAGCACGGCCCTGCGCTTGCACGCTACCTGTGGTCCCTGCTGGACCGCTGCCTGCCCACCCCGCCGCCAACCAACGTGGCTGAGGGGGCGCAGCTGGACCCATTTGGGTTCCTATGCGTGGTGCAGTGCTTGACAAGCTTGGGAGGTGAGCGCGTGCATTGCAGCCGGCGCCGGCTGGCCGGGCAGGTTGGTGGCGGCAGTTGGCACACATGACACGTTTGCCTGCTTCCATGGCCTGCCTGCTGGCCGCTGGTTGCCACATGCACGTGCCTCTGCTTGCCTGCCTGCCTGCACTACAGGCCCAGCAGGGGTGCCCAAGCTATTCACACTGTGCCCCGGAGGCGAGGACGCGGGGCGCATGCTGCTGCTGCGCGCCTGCGCTGCCGCCATGGCGAACCAGGACGACCAGACTCCTGTGCTCGCTGTCATCAAGGTGCGCCCACTAAGCTGTTGTGCGTTGCGTGACTGCAACGCTCATCTTTGGACGGATGGAGTTGGCATAGCCCTCTGCACTGCCGCCGTAGAAAAGTAGGAGCATGCAGGCTTATGGGGATTGGGCACCAATTGGACGGTTGCATCCCATGTCGTGCCCCCCGCAGGCGCTCAAGGAGCTGCGTGCGTTTGGCATTTATGACATGGGCACACCACCCATGCGGTGCATGGTGTACCGCAGCTCCTACGCAAGGGACCTGTTCACGCAGCCCTGCTTGCTGGGCGCAGCCCTGCAGTGCCTCAAGGGTGAGGCCGGTGTGAGGCCGAGTGAGCAGGAGTTGGTGCCCTGTTGCGTATAGGCAGTGCTGCGGCGGTGTCGAGGGAAGCGCCAACCTAGCCAGCAAGAGGGCGCTTGCCCCTTGCCAGGCCTGCCCACACCAGCCCTGCCTGAGGCAAGCACCCTTCCTGAACCCCCACTTACACACACACACTGATTGATGCGCAGGCCTGGTTCTGCAGCTGCAGCAGGCGCCCCTGGCGGTGTCCTTCCTGCAAGACCTCATGCCCCTGCTGGCCTGCTGCACAGTGGAGGCCCGCCACTATGGCCTCGTGCGCCTGGTGCGAGCGCCCAGCAGGGGGCTTGATGTGGATGTGCTTGCGTTGGACTCGAGGCATGGCTTGCTGGGCCACACTGCCTCGTGCGCAACGTGGCTGCTTGGGTGACCGGTGAGAGGATGAGCATGCCTGTACTGACCATGGCCCAGCTAAACTTGGCCCGCCACCCTCATGCTCGCACACGCCTGCACCTGTTCACTGCGGTTGTGCAGATCATAGACGGGGTGGGCAGCCCCGATGTCGGCCTAGCAAATGGCTGCATCAACGTGCTCTACTTGCTGGTGCACTATGCGGACAAGGAGACGGTTGACTGGTGGGCCGGGCGGGGCAGAGGGAGCCGTGCTCTGTTGCGCACGTGCCGGCATGTGCCATGTAACGCAGCGAGGGTTGCTGTGTGGCACTGTGGCAGGTGCTCCTCTGCTGCAACCCATGCTCCAGCTCACCAACCTCCTACCTGCTGCCACCACCACCTCCCCACAGCTTGGCGCGCGCGGGCCTGCTGCCTGCAATGGAGGCCCGCCTGGGGCAGCTGCTGGCGGGCGGCACCAGTGCGGCCGCACTGGCGGCAGCTGTAGCAGCGCAGACGAGCCACAACAATGCAGTGCTTGCCAACACACTGGCCATGTGTGTGGGCATAGCAGGGCAGCGCACCCAGGAGATGGCTGGCGAGGCTGCCAACTGCAAGGTGCGGGTTATGGAGCAACGGTTGACAAACTGTGCGACGGGGGCACACAGTTTTGATGGTGGTGGGACCGGTGCGTGCCATTGTGTGCATCGGCCCGCTCTTGATTCAACCGCCCTCATTCGGTGTGCTCTCACTACGCACTTGCTGTCATCACCCTGTATTTTTGCAATCCAGGTGGTGGCCAAGGGCGCAGACCTGCTCAAGGCGATTGCAGCCGCCTTTGGCGAGCAGCCACAGCACTCCATCTGGAGCGCTCTGTGCCGCCAGGTGCGGCGTGACATGGCAATGCTGCGCGAGCTTGCCAGTGCTAGGCGCCAGGCATGAGCTGTTGAGCGCACAGGACAGTCTGGTGCTTTTTGGCTTCAAAGCGGACCTCCCAGCTGTCCAACCCTATTTGCGTTCCTGCAGACGAGCCACCTGCTGGTGATGCTCTGCGACCGCCCCGCCACTGCGCACAAAGCAGTCGAGGAGCTGGGCCTGCACAACACCCTGGCCCAAGTGCTGCCACGAGTGAGAACTGCCGCTGGCTGGGCGCCGGCCGCTGGCCGCTGGCACCGCTGCAGGGCTAGGGAGGGTTGCAAGGACAGCCACGCACGCACAGCTGCACACCTGCACAGCTGCTGGTCTTCATTCCCCCAAGGCCTGGGATGCCTTCTTCCCTGCCCAACACGGTGTGCTGCTCCAACCAACGCCCCTGCCGCAGGTGCACCCATCTGCGGTGCCCAACCTGCTGGGCCTGTGGGCCAAGCTGCTGCGGCATGCAGGCGATCGCATCACTGCCGACATGAGGACGCAGGGTGTGCCAACCGCCCGCACTTTCCAGGGCTCGTCGCAGCCCATGATGGTTGTGATGGGCTGCCTGGAACGCTACTCTGCCCACCCCCAGTTGGCACACATTGCGGGCGGGGTGCTGGCGCTGACGCTGCGGGTGCTGGAGGTGGGCAGCGGGGCGGGCAGCCGGGGCTGTGGCTTGGGGGTTGGCTTGGCTGCCGCTGTACCATCACATGAGATCTTCTCTGTGATGATCGCTGCGTGCTGATGTGCTGTGTGCTGGGCCCGCCACGCATGTCACCAGCACCCCTCAGCAGCTCTCCTGCTTCCACTCAACCACCGCTGCAGGGCCAGGCGGTGGACTGGACGCGTATCCAGATGGTGGGCGGCGGCCCGCACCCCATCTTTGGCAAGCAACGCTTTGACGAGGAGCGGTGCCAGCAGCAGCAGCCGGCGGGCGGCACCTGCGCCTGCTATGGAGTGGCGGCCAGCACCCCAGGGGTCACCCTGAAGAAGTGCAGCCGATGCAAGGCCGTGGCATGTGAGCTGGTGTGGGTTGCGGTGGCTCGGTTGCTGGACTGTTGTGGAGAGTGCTCTCCCCCTGTATGCGCCACGCACCGAGCCTCACCACCTGGCTGTCTGCCCTGCAGACTGCGGGGCGGTATGCCAGGCGCGGCACTGGAAGCACTGGCACAAGGCGGCCTGTGTGCCAGCTTGAGGGCCAGGCGACGGCCACCCCGTCCCCGTGCAGATTTCGGCAAGATTGCATGCATTGCAGACTGGTTCCGCTCGGCAGTTCCCTAGCGCCAGCGAGGCCGGGACGGCCATGCTGAATCCTGCTGTGCTGGCTCAACGCGCTGTGTAACTTGCGCGGCACACAGCTGCAGGTTCCTGTGGGACAGATCCTAGACCCATGCATCTTGCAGGTGGCGCCGGCCTCCCGCCACCGCGGTGCACCGGCCGCCTGGTGTGCAGGCGCAGCAGCCACAGATGGCAGGATCCCCCCGCGAGTCTCCGCTGCGCGGCTGCTTGTGTGCCACTGCTGTGTCCTCTAGAGCCCCGGCAAGTGTCAGCTGGGCGGCTGAGCTTAGCGGCCCACCTTGCCGCCTCTTCCCGCTAAAGGTCCGCCCCTGCAGCTTGCAAGCCGCTGACATCGTCTATAGTGTGATATGTTGGCCCTGGGCTTTGAATCTAGCGCCCCGGCGACAGTGGAGGCTACGCTCAGCCGAGCGGGCGCTCGCCCCCCGTGCCCCTTTTCACGTGCCTGCACTTCCCCTTTTGCTCGCAGCATGGCCCGGTGCACGATGCTCCTGCCCCTGGTCGTGGCGGCACTGCTGGGCGGCCCCGCCGCCGCTCCCGCCGCCGCGCAAGGGCTTGAACTGCCAAACCCGCTCGAGGAGCTGCCCGTCATTCCATTCACTCGGGGCGAGCGGCTGGAGGACCTGCCTGGACGCTCGGTGCTGTCCCCGACTGGCTTGCGCGACAGCATCAACATCACGCTGGAGGCACGTCCCGGGTTTGCAGTCGCCGCTGCCGCCTAGTGTGACGTGGTGCCACTCATGCCGGCCCATCAAACCAAGCACACCTCACTCTTCTCCGCTGCAGCCGGCCACCCTTGTGACCGACGAAGACGGGCTGCAGTTCACCAACGGCTTCTACCGGTGCGTTGTAATGCGTTCGGGTCGTGTTGGGGTCGCATGGTTGCTGCCAGGCGGCTGCTTTGCCTTCATGCCCTCACACCCACCGGCATCACCTTCCCACACACGCAGGGATGGCGAGAGCGGCGGCATCTTCGTGTTTGGCCCCACGCTGCGAATCAAGGCCGGCGAACCCTACTGGATCTACCTGGCGAATAACATGTACATCGGCCCCAACTCCACTCAGGCAAGCTGGCGCAGCCAACGCTTGTAGGACCCGGGGCACCCCTTCCCCCCGCATTGTGCTCCTGCCCAATGACCCATACCTGCCCTTCGTGTCGTTTCACGCCATGCAGGGTGCCGCCAACACCTTCCGGGACCCCGCGTATACCAATCTGCATACCCACGGCCTCCACGACTCCCCAGGTGTGGCGCTGCCATGCATACTTCCTGCAGGCGGCGGTGTGCCGTGAGATGCCCTGAGGCTTGCAGGTTGCCACCACAGCGCGACCAGGCCCACGTCTCGTTCCCCCGACTGCCTCTTTCCTCTCTGACGCTGTGCAGGCGCCTTCTCACAGGACACCGCAGAGGAGTACCAGGGTAGGCGGTGCATGCATAGGCGCATGCCACTGCTGCAGCAGCGCCATTCGAATGTGTTGCAATGAGTGCAGCCATGCGCTGCTGCCCCTTGCCCTCCTCTCTCCGACTCCTACCGCCTGCCAAACCGCCATCCCTGCAACAGGCTCCGACAACATCTTTGTGTCTGTGCCCGGCAAGCTGAAGCCCAGCGATGAACCCGCGCGCCTGGCTATGAACTCGAGCACGCCCCCCGACCACATGCCCGGCCTGCACTGTGAGGCGCTGTGCTGGAGTGCGGTGTCAGCAGCGGCGAACAACCAGAGCAGCGGCTGCGCCTTGTGGACCCATGCTAACTCTGTGGTCCCGCCCTGCCTGGAGCAGGGTATCACCCTCACTACCACGGCAGCTCCATGCTTCAGACGTCCACGGCCAACGGCCTTATCATTGTGGAAGGCAAGGCAATGGCTGAGAAGGAGCCAGGGATCTCTCACGTTGCTTCCGCGTAGCTGCCGCACTCTCCGCAGCTTCGCTCACCTCTGCAGCATCTCCTTCGGTTTGTTCCGTAAGACACACGAGCTGCGGCCACTCCTCTGTCCCCACCCACAGATGATGAGGCGTGGCTGCCGGCCGAGAACGGCTGCACTGAAGTGTGGGATCTGATGCAGGAGGCGCCCGATCAGATCCTGCACCTCGCGCTGCTCACCTTTGCGGACCCTGCTGCCGCCACGCTGGCGGTGAGCCTGCAGGACACTGCAAGTGCCATTGCGCGCTGTATGCAGAGTGTCCAGCAGATTGGTGCGGTGCATGTGTCTGGCCAGGTGCGAGAGGGGCCTGCCACCAAGGATGGCGTTGAATGGCTGGGCTTCTTCACCCGCCTGCATTTGCACAGAATGCCGCGAGCGAGGACAAGGCGCGCATGATTGATGCCAACTACCAGGTGGGAGCACGGTACGGTGGCCAAAAGGCACGCAGGGCAGGCGGCTGCGCAGATGGCAGCTGCGCGCAATGCACTCGCCTTTGTACCGCAGCTGACGTGTTCTGTTCCCTGCTCTCCCTGGAACAGTACTACTCAGAACACTCACAGCCCTCCAACGTCTACTGCTGCAACGAGACGAATGCCGACAACGAGGCGGTGAGGGAGGCTCAATGCGCAGCTGCAAGCAGGCGGCCGGCCCACCGTGCACTGCAAGGGCGCAGCGTGCGTTTGTTGTGTTGCAAGCAGCCCTGGCTTTTGACCAATGGCATGCCATGAGGCATGTGCTGTAGCCCTCTCCCACCCCAACCCTGCTGCACCATGCATGTGCAGTCGCTGCCCCTGCTGGGCTCCATGTCAAACGAATCGTTTGTGCTGGTCAACGGCGGCTACGAGCCTGTGGTGACCATGCAGGTAGGTGGGCAGGACGGGCAGGGGCGGTCTCACATCTGGTGGCTGTCGAGCAGTTGCACTGCTCTGCAGCCTTGGGGGGCTTCACATTATATATTCTTGCACAGCGGAACGAACGACCGTCTGCCCCCGACCCCACCGCAGGCTGGCCGCTACCAGCGCTGGCGCCTGGTCAACACCGGTGCGCCTCGGTGCCCGGCTTAGTGGCCTGGCACCATCCACTGGGCATTGCAGCCACGGCAGGTTGCGCTGGGCATGCAGGCCCCACCATGCACCACTGCCCTGACCTGGTGTGCCGCTGCACGGTTCAATGCACACACGCGGGACCAGATGGGCCACACTTTGACATGGGCCACACCCCTCTGCAGGCTACAAGGCGCTGGTGGACCTGGTGGTGCTGGACCCCGCCACCCTGCTGCCCACCAACAGCTGCGACCTGCAGCTGCTGGCCAAGGACGGCGTGTACCTGATGGAGATCCCCCGAAAGTGAGCCCTGAGTCAGCCGCTGAGGGGCAGCTGGCCAGGAGTGCAGCAAAAACCTTTGGGCGGGGCGCGGCTGAGGGCGGTGCCAGTCTTGCTTGCCACACACCGTCGGTCAGTGGCACTGCATCTCCTGCACGTTTGCTACCGCTGGGTCTGCCTGCCGCACACACGCCTCATTATCTCCCACTCCCACACACACCCTCTCTCGCCAGGGTCGATCACATCTTCCTGGTGTCGGGCAACCGCGCCGAGCTGCTGATCAAGTGCGAGGGGGAGCCGGGGGACCGCTTCATCGTGGCCAGCGGGGCCATGCTGTCGCCATTTGGTCGGGCCAGCTTCACGGGCACCTCCACGGCGTCTACGCCCCTGGAGCAGCCGGTGGTGATGACCATTGAGCTGTCTGCGGCAGAGGGTCCCGCTCAGCCCCAGCCCAAGCAGAAGGCCTGCACCCCGCTCCGCCCGGGATACGGTGCGCACATACGGGTTTTCCGGTGGTGGGAAGAACTCAGCCCCACACCAGCACTGCTGCAGGCAGAAGACCCCATGCACGCCCCGCCGCCGCAGCAAGGTTCCCTCGTGCACTCCACCGACACATCTTCCCTCCTCTCCATGCAGCCCCCGACCTGCGCGACCCGGCGCTCAAGGCTGCCGGCGCCACCGACAAGCTGATCAAGGAAATCCACGGATTTGTGTTCACAGAGAAGGCACGGAACATGCGTCCATGCTGCACAGCAAGTTTGGCAGTGCGACTTGCAGCCTGGCCTGCGACGGTCTTTGCACGATGCTGCCAATGTCTTTTGGTGCTGTCTTGCTTCCGCTGCCCACCGCTGCCTCTGCCGGCACTGCTGCAGGTGTCTTGCACCGTGGATGGCGAAGCCTTTGCCTTCCCTGATCCGGAGCCACTGCTGATGCCGGTGAGGCTGCGCTGGCTTGGCTGCCAAACCCAGCCGTTGAGCAGGCCTTGATCTGCCCAGCAAGCGCTTGCCTGCTGACCTGACCTGCCTTTTGCACCCTGACTCGCTGCCCTCTGCCCAAACCGCGATCCCTGCGCAGCTGGGCAGCGTGGTTGAATGGCAGTACTGGAATATCACGGGTGCGTTCTATGCTAAACTGTTGATCTGCATGGCGCTCTAGCAGCTTGCGAGGCGGCAGTGGCAGCTGCTGTTGTGGTGCATGCCGCCAACCGCCAACCCTTCCCCCACACCACCCCCGCGCGCAGTGCACCCCATGCACCTGCACGTCAACCCATTCCAGATCGTGGAGCTGCCCAAGAACATCACCGCCGGCACCTCGTACACCAGCTGGTTTGAGGCGAGCATGGGGGGTGGTGGCTGCAGCGCGCAAGCCGTTGCTTGCCCGTGGGCATGGGCGCAACCGCTGCTGATCAGCCCCACGTTACTTTCCGTGGCCGCATGCGATTTTACTATACCTAATCTAACTGTGGCCGCAGGAGGGTGACTACCAGGACACCATTGTGATCCCACTGCTCAGCGCCGCCGCCGACTATGTGGGCTTGCGCATCCAGCCCGGCCAGTTTGCCGGCTACTCGGTGAGTGGCGCTTCGGGGGGCGGGGACGTTCACTTTGTTGCCTCAGCAGGCTGCCATGAGGGTTGCCAGGCTGACGGACCGCATGGCGAACTTGGCGGTTCTTCTGAGCCCTGCCCCTTGTGTTATCCTGGCAGGTGCTGCACTGCCACCTGCTCCAGGTGAGCGGCAGGGGTTCCAATGCGGGCACATTGCCACATGCCCATGCTGCGGTTTGGTGCTGTGGCCAGCTGAGCCTGCTGTGACATCAGCTGTTTGCACATGCTGGCCCACTGTGCCTCCCACCATCCCACACACTCACCACCACTCCCTCCCCCCGCAGCATGAGGACAAGGGCTGCATGAAGGTGGTGCGCTGGCAGTGCCCTGGCTACAATGAGACCCAGCCCTACATTTGCCGCGACTACGAGTACCCGGTGCCTGCCACCTACACCAAGGGACGGCCCTTTGACTGGGCGCCCTCCCCTGCGGCAGCGCCCACTCCCGCTCTGGCCAGCGCAGCGGCGCCGCGCGAGGCCAGCGTGGCGATGGCTGCTGTGGCGACAGCTGCAGTGCTGCTGCTGTGCGCCGCCCTGCTGGGCTGAGCGCGCGCCATGCTGACTGAGAACGCAAGAGCCCCGTCAAACAACTATCTAAACGTGTTATAACAGTGCAACCTCGTCCAACATTCTGCTTGTCATGCCCACAACGTTTTTTGGGCAGTCTTGGCTGCCTTTTCGCCATGTTGTGATATGCACCGCTCCCGCCCACACCCTCCTTCAACCCGAATGCGAAGCATCGAGCCTGTCATCCCACAGTAACACTTTCCTTGTGCATTCCACTCTTATTTTGTGAAAGCGCTCGATCCAGGTGAACGGCTGCCGATGCCACCCGCTGTGCACGCCGCCAGCGCCACCCCACCGCTACAAGTGGCCCTCATTCTTGCGCGGCCCCGTCCATAATCTGACGGCTGCTGCAATTTGCTTCCTGGTGAGTACACAAGTGCTTGCCCTTGAAAGTACTGGCCAGCGCGAACAGCGTCCACCCCGACGGGGTCTGCTGCCCGCCGGCCGACTTCTAAAGTCGCACGCAGGCACGGTCTCAAATGCACGGCCGCCGCGCGAGCCTTGGGGAAAGCCCCGGAGCTGCAAGTCCCAAGTCCCAAGCACTCGGGGCTGGGCGGAACACGCCCCATGCCACCCCCACCCGTTTATTTTGACATGAACAGTGCGAACAAGCCGCGGGTCGGGCCGCGCTTTGAGCGCGCCGCCCAGGCATCACCTCGCGCCCGCTCGCCGCCGCCGTCGACAGCAGACGTCTGCTGCCGCCGTCTGCCGCATGCCAGCATCCCCAGCCAGTTCACCTGTCTGATTGGCCGTCCTTGACCGTCACTTCGGGGTGCAGGACGAAGCTGCGGCGGGATTCAGCCAGGTGCATCAAGAAGCGGGCTGCGGCACACCAAGCGCGCCAACCTTGTGTGCGGTGAGTGGTCGGCGGCAGCTGGCATGGTGGTGTCGCCACACGTGTGGCCTTGTGCTCACGGCGCTGGCTTGCAAGCCTATGCTGCTCCCGTCCGGCTACTGCGGCCAGTCATGATTACGAGTCCACGCCAGGGGCCCCTCCTCCTCAATGGCTCTATTAGTTTCAGAAGCAGAGCGGCGGCGCTTGCCGTGCTGCCGCCGCTCTCAAGTGCCGAGCTCAGCGCGGTCCGCTGCATGCAGGCGGCTTGTCACGTGCGGTCCTCTCTGATGTCTCTGCCTGCCGACGGTGCAGCTCCCCGCGTCATCCCTTGTAGAGCAGGCGCGGAATGGGCAACTCGTTCAGCCGGCGCAATGCCGTCCTCGTGCAAACCGAGGGGCAGGTGGGTTGGGCACAAGCCGGTTGCTGGTTGCCGTTGCCCAACACGAGCTGTAGCGGGCCCCTGCTACACTGCTACATCGAAGCTGGTGGTGGGCTGCTGCATGAACCTTTATCGCGACTGGCAGGCGCAGACTGGATGGTTGAACTCCTGCTTGCACAGTGCACATGCCCTCCGCCTGCTGCTCGGGGCAGGTGTATCAGAGCGGAGATGTTGTGGAGGGCGTGGTGTGCCTGAACCTGGTGGACCCTCTAGACCTGAGCAGCATTCAGATCCAGGTGATCACCTGATGTCATGTCATGCCCTGGTGCTGCTCCCCATGCCTGGCGCTGCTCCCCATGCATGCGCCTGGTCGGTGTCCGCAGCTCAAGCACACCGTGTGCACAGCGTGACGCCCTAGCGAACCTCTCAGAGAGCCTGGGTAGTGAAGGCTCGGCCCCACGCCCTGTTCTGTGGCCAGGTGGGGTTGGGAGCTCCCTTCTCCTCTCCCGCAACACACGTCCTCCCTGTCGCGGCTTCTGCAGCTCCAGGGCCTGGAGCGCACCGACTTCCAGAACGAGTCATTTGGCACCGAGCGCACAGACCTTGGGCGACTGGACCAGTTTCTCAGCGTGTGCCGCACACTGCCAGGCAGCAACAAGCGGCTGGAGCCGGGCCAGTACGAGTGGAGCTTTGTGCTGGGGCTGCCCGAGGATGCACGGAGCACGTTCCGCCTTATGCACGGGGTTGAAGGCAAGAAGAGCTTCAGATGGTGAGAACGGCATGGGATGCTCAGGCTGGAAAGCCAGGGGTGCAGACGAGCGCAGCCGGCGCCGCCTGCAGCGCAGGGCAGCGCAATGCAGCGTATTGTGCGCACAGATGCAGGCGATGCCGGGTGTTGAGCATGCATCCCCGCTGCTGCTGCTGTTGCAGTGCAAAAATCGAGTACCTACTCAACGTGTATGTGTGCAAGCGGGACAAGGGCGGCAAGCATGCTTACGTCCTGCGAGACTCTAGGCCGCTGGTGGTGCTGAACCGTGCTGAGCTGGGGCCTGTGCAAAGCATTGAGCAATGCACGGTGAGGTGCCGCTGCCAACAATGTGCCCTCCCCGATGCCTGGCTGCCTCCCTGCCTGCCGTATGCTTGCTCTCCCGCTTGCTCGCCTGCCAGGCGGCCCTCTCGCCTGTCCCCTTAAGTGCAGGAGGAGGCAGTCACCCGCTGGTGCTGCATCCACGAGGGCACCATCAAGGCTCGGGCTTTTTCACACCGCTGTACCTACCTGCCCGGAGAAGAGGTGCAAGTCATGATTGAGGTGGACAACCAGTCGCCGCATCGCATCGAAGCAGTGCAGGTGTGCATACATGGGGTGCGCTGCACAGCGATGCAGAGCAATGATGCCAGGTCCCTGCTTTCTCCATATATGTTGGGTCTGCTGGTGTGCTGTCTGGGTTCCAGAAAGGCCGGCAGCCACCTCAGCTCCGTCTGCAACCCGGCCCTCCTCGCCAACGCAGCTGTCGCTGCGCCACATGAACTGGCTACGCATGACCACGCAGCTGGCGGACCATGAGCGGGGCCACATCGAGCACTTCTACAGGGTGCCAGCCAGCGCAGGAGTGGAGCCCTTCTCAGCTCAGAACAGGTGCGCTCCTGGCCGCTGTTGGGTAGCTAGGGTTTGGACAGCCAATGAATGTGGCTGCTGCTAGCTTGCTGGCCTATCTTTGGTGGTGATGCTAGCTCAGAGAGGGCTGCACGCAGTGGAGTCCCGAGCCGCCAAAGTTAATGCCCGCATTGGCTATACTCTGCCCCCATGTTGCTGTGTCCCTTTGACCCCCCTACGTTCGTCTCTGCAACAGGCTGATGAGCATGACGCTGCCAGGAGAGCTGCAGCCCAGCTACACTGGCAGCTGCATCACCTCCAAGTTCTTCATCGTTGTGCGGCTGTGCATGGCGCTGTCAGCAGGGGATGTGCAGCTTCAGGTGCGCTGGGCAAGCCTGCAGGGTAGGTGGAACGAGCTGCCCCCGATACCACCATGCGGATGCCACTGACGAGGATGAGGCACCACCCCTTCCCTTCCCCTCACTAATGCAGCTGCCCATCACCATTCTCCCGCCGCGCCTGGATCCCACGGGCATGAACTCGCAGCCCGTGCGGCCCGACTTTTGGCAGCCTCAGCAAGGAGGTGCACCCGTGGCCATGCAGGCCCCCGGGTCCATTGCTACAAAGTTGGAGGATCGCCTGAAGGATATAGACTGGGCTGATAAGTTCAAGGGAGTTTTGGAGAACCTTGTGGGTTAAGCTAGCCGGCGGTTGCCCACCATCCTGCCCCGCCCGTCAATCGCGCTCTTTGCCACCAACACACTGCCGCCACTCTGTGCACGCACACTTTGGGAACGCTCCCAAATGTTTCCAATTGACGAGCAGTGCAGTTTCTCTCGTTGGCACTGAGCACGCCCCGCAGCACCCCTTGTTACAGTCATCTTCAAGTTGAGATTTCCCCCTCTTACTGAAGGGATGTGCAGCGCATATGCAGCCAGCAGTCAGGCTAGGCAGGAATGCACCGCCCCTCACCCGGAGGTTGCCAGCAGCTGGCGAGCGCGCTGCTGCAGCTGCTGCCCCGCTGCCACGTCTACAGCCGCCGCCGCCACCAGGGAGCGCTGCAACCACCGGCGGCACTCGTCTGCTAGACCCTCCACAGCGCCACCGTCTGGCTGCTGCTGCTGCTGCTGCTGGCGCTGCTCCGCCTCAGCCTGCACGCGCGCCGCCACCGCCGCCGCACGCTGCAGCACGCTGCTCGGCAGCTGCGCCATGCGGGCGACGTTGAGGCCAAACGAGGCAGGCGCAATGCCCTCCACTAGCTTGAACAGGAACACGACCTTGCCGTGGGCGTGCAGCGCCGCCCGCCGCTCCCGCTCCCGCTCCCACTCCTGCTCCTCCGCCTGCTCCTGCCGCTCCTCCTGGTCAACCAGGCTGCTGTCCTCCGCTGCTGCCGCGCCGCTGGGCTGGCCCTCTGAGGCTGCTGCAGCAGCTGCGCTGCCACCCTGCACGGCCTGCTGCTGCTGCTGCTGCTGCTGCTGCTGCTGCACACTACCCTCCTCTGCCTGCCCCTCCTCTTCCTCCTCCACGTGTGCCATGCGGTAGCAGCCCACCGCCTCGGGCAGGGCTGCCTGCAGGCGGAAGCACACCTCTGGGTAGCTGCAGGACGGAGGGGAGGGAGGGAGGCAGACTTGGAGCTGAGAAGCAGCAGGGCCACCAGCAGCACAGGGCATCCGCAGCAGGGCCGCCGCAGATACAGCGGCACACAGCTCGAAAGCCCCGGCCAGCTCACTGTGTGATGAAGAGGGTGAGGGGGCGGGTGCGCCGCACCAGGTACGAAAGCGTGGCCTCGGCAATAGCCGCGCCGTCACCCTGCAGCCGTGGGGAGGATGCGAGGCACATGAGCCGTGCCCTTCACATGCACGGCGTGCATGTGTCAGTCACATTGCCGAGCGGATGAAACTACCATCCAGTCCATCCACTGATCTGGCCCACCCATGGTGCACCACCCTCGCACCGTGGATGTGCCGCGCCCCAGCTCGTCCAGGATGACCAGGGAGGAGGGGGTGGCGGCACTCAGGATGGCCGACGTCTCGCTGCACAATGGGGCAGCAAGTAGTTTAGGC
>VIYQ01003702.1:0-14526 GCA_009928355.1 Chlorella sp. CH2018 | reverse complement strand
GGCGGCATGAGAGCAGGGGCAGGGGGTGGGTTAAGACGGCATCTACGGCAGCCAGGAGGTGTGGATGACTGATGCGGGGCAGTTGTCTGAGACTCATGCCTTTGACTGAGCTTGCACCATCTCCCCTGCAGAGCTTCTTTGAGCGGTGGTGGCGGCAGCAGGATGAGGACACGCGTGCGCTGGTGACGCGCCTGGTGCAGGACGGGCAGGTGTGCAGCTGGGGAAGGAAACAAACAGCTGAGAGCTGCCACGTTTCGCATGCTGCAGAGGTTGAGAGCTGCCAGTTTGGCTGGCCGCTGCATTCCCGCTGTGGCTGCGCTCGTCAAGGATTGAATGATTGCTTCACCCGTTCCCTGCACAGCTGGAGTTTGTCAACGGCGGGTACGTGCAGCATGATGAGGCGACAGCGCATTATGTGGGCATGATCGACCAGACCACGCGCGGGCACAGGTGGGGCCTGCCATGAAATGAAGTGGCATAGACCCGAGAGCAGCTGCACTGTGAACCTGAGACCGCTTGTTTGCCTGCTCAGCAGGCACCAAGCCAGGCAACCCATATGTTGCCGCTCTCCTCGTTCCCCTGCTCTGCTGTGCAGCTTCTTGAAGCGCACGTTTGGCGCCACTCCTCGTGTGGGCTGGCAGATCGACCCCTTCGGGCACTCCAGCACGCAGGCATGGCGGGGGTGATGGGTGCAAGTTTTACCAGCCTTGCACCATTTCATTGCCAGCGGCTGAATGTCCACCATGCATGCGTCACCATGCCGTCCCGCTGTCGCCCTTGCTTGCAGGCGGGCCTGCTGTCCGCTCATGTCGGCTTCGACGCCCTGTTCTTTGGCCGTGCTGATTACCAGGTGGGCCGCCGAGCTGCAGTTTGAAGGCGCTGCCGCTCTCAAGCATGGGCTCACTGTTGCCTGCAGGCCTGTTGTGCAGCATTTGGCTCCTTGCCCATCCCTCCTTTCCTGTTCTGCTCTGCCTCCCCAGGACATGGAGTACCGCAAGCGTATCCAGGCAATGGAGCTGGTGTGGCGTGGCTCGGCCTCGCTGCAGGACGCCGACATCTTCACCGGCAACTTTGCCAGCGGTGAGGGGGGCAGGCAGGAGGAGGTGGGAGCGGCTTGTGTGCATGCATGCTCCGCAGTGAAAGCAAGTTAGAGGTAAAGGGCTGCCAGGTGGGGTACCTGCACCTGCTACTTCCTTCACACCCCCCTGCCCCCCTGCGCGCCAGGTAACTACGGCCCGCCCGAGGGCTTTGCCTACGAATGGGCCTGCCCACCCATCATGGACGACCCGCACCTGGACGAGTACAACGTGCAGGAGCGGTGGGTGCCACTGGGCGCTTTGGCTGCTATTGGGGGCTGGATGGGCCACAGTCTTGCCTAGCCTCTTCAACCCCCACCGCCATAGTGAGCCCTCCACCGCCATAGTGAGCCCTCCCGTTTGCCCCTTGCAGCGTGGACGCGTTTGTGGAGCAATGCCACGTGCTGGCCAACGTGACACGGGGCAATGACATCATGCTCACCATCGGCTCCGACTTCCAGTTTGCCAATGCACACCTGCAGTGAGCGGGCATGGGGACAGTGCCGGGCAGCTATGGCGGATACTTGCTGTTCTGTGGCTGGATGCGTTGCAGCAGGTGCACTCTGCTTCCACATACAGACATGTTAGCGGCTCCAGCACCACTGCGTGCATGCCCACCTGCCCACCACCCACCTCCCCTCAGGTACAAGAACCTGGACAAGCTGATCCACTACGCCAACCAGGACGGCCGCCTCAACGCCTTCTACTCAACGCCCTCAACGTGAGCTTGAACTGTGAGGCATGAAGGAGTTGTCTTGTGCGTGGCTGCATTTGCCAGTTCGGCACGTCGTCGCCGCTGCTGTTTCTGCCTCACATCTCCCGATGTTCCCCATGCCAATGCCTGCCTACCTGCCTCCTCCCGAGCTTGCAGCTACGCTGCCGCCAAGCACGGCTACGACACGAAGTGGCCGCTGAAGCAGGACGACTTCTTCCCTTACGCGGATTTCCCCCACTCCTACTGGACTGGTGCGCCAGGGCTCTGGGCTGTGATGCCTGGGATTGTGGTTGAGGGCAAGGCTGGACGGTGTGACGCTGGGTGCAAGCCAACGGGGTTTTGCTTACTTTCAACTTTCTCTGCACCTGCCACCCACAGGCTACTTCACCAGCCGCGCCGCATCCAAGGGCTTCATCCGAACGGCCACCAGCTACCTGCAGGCGGCGCGCCAGCTGGAGGCTTTCATGGGCCTGGCGGAGGTGGACGATGGAGGTGCGTGTCCGGTTGGCTGGTTATCATTGGAAAGCAGGTGCATGTAGCGATCCCATCAGCAGGCCATGCCAAAGAGTGTGGCTTGCAGGTTGCGCCTGCTGACTGTTCGCCTTGACCCTCCCCACCCTCGCCTGCCCGCTCGCTTGCAGGCCCCACCACCGATGCGCTGGAGGAGGCTGTGTCCCTGCTGCAGCACCACGACGCCGTCACCGGAACCGAGAAGGAGCATGTGGCCTCCGACTACCACCGCCGCCTGGCCAAGGGTGAGGAGGCAGAGGGGGGTTAGGCCGTGAGGGGCAGCAGCGCTTGCGAGCTGGTGGCTGTGGCGCCACATATACATCAGCACGGGCCTACATGCTGTCATTCTATTTGCAGGCCTGACCGAGGCGCAGGCGCTGGTCAACTCTGCCCTGGAGCGCCTGATCCGCGGCCAAACGCGCCCCGGCGGCAGCAGCACACTGAGTGGCGATGCCAGCAAGGAGCCAGCAGCTGCTGCTCAGAATGTGCTGGCTGCAGCCAAGCAGGACGACACGGCCCACCTGGCCGCCAGCCAGCGGCGCATGCAGGCCAGCGGCAGCAGCGGCAGTGCCGCTGCCGGCAGCAACCCTGTTGACATGCCGGTGCCGCTGCACTCCTGCAACTGGGTCAACGTGTCAGCCTGCAATACCACAGGTGGGCGGTGCGGCAGAAGGTTAGCCCGCGTGCAGCAGTGTGTGGAGATGGTTGGTTGAGCTGGCTTGCCGTCTTTGCCATGAACCGCAATGCTTGAGGCGGCTGCAACCCAGGCCATGCCTCCCCACCCTGTTCTTCTTTCTGCCCACAGTGCGGCTGTCGGCTGCCGGCAAGGGCGTGCTGGTGGCCGCTTACAACCCGCTGGCCTGGAGCCGTGAGGTGCCGCTGCGCGTGCCGCTCAACGCCAGCAAGACCTGCGCCTGGAAGGTCACCGGTGGGTGCAAGCACTGTTCCTGGAGCTGCTGTGGGTACAGGGCGGTGGTGGGAAGGTTGGGTCATGGGAGTGTATGCTTGCAAGACCCGATGCTGGGGTGCTGTGACAATGTGCACTGCTAGCAGTTGATCTGGCCGCCTGCTTGCCGCTGGCAGGTCCCGAGGGAGAGGAGGTGGCGTCGCAGCTGGTGGGTGTGGCTCCCGGCACCTGGTGCCTGCAGCAGCTGCTGGCGGGCGTGAATGCCACATGCCCCGCCACCTACGGAGACGCAGGTGGGTTTGCAGGGCCAATGGACGGGCAAAAGGGTTGGTGCCACAATTGCCTGGCGTTGCATGCGGCGCCTGATTCTGCACCTGCCGCCGCTGCTGCGCTTTGTGCCGACATGCAGGCACCCAGCACACCTGGGAGTGCGAGGCTCTGAGAATGTCCTGGCTAACCGCTGCTTGCCCCTGCAGAGCTGGCCTTCATTGCCCGGCTGCCTCCCCTGGGCTACAGCACCTTCTATCTGGAACCCCAGGCCGATGCCTCCTGCAAACCCAGCAGCAGCAGCAGCAATTGTGACGCCCAGCGCACCTGCGGCGGCGGGCTGGGTAGCACCAGCAGCACTGCTAAGGCCAGCGGCAGCGTCAGCAAGGGTGACAGGTATGAAAAGCTGGACAACGGCCTGGTGACCCTGGAGTTTGACACCGAAACAGGTGGGGCAGGTTGAGAAAGGGCGTGTGTGGTTGGCCAGGCCGAAGCTTGCTAGAAAGTGGTGGTCTCCAAACTGACTTTTGCTGCTTGCTGCGCTCCCGCTGTCCTGACCTGATCTCCTCCCACCGCAGGCCTGCTGGCACGCATCACTGCCAATGGCATCTCTGCCAGCCTGTCCACCGGCTTCGCCTGGTACAACTCCAGCACCGATGCGGAGCAGCCCTCGGGCGCCTACATCTTCAGGTGGGCGGGTGGATTTGGATTGAGTTTGCAGGGGCTCGGGCTCTATGCTGGGGCTGGAGGCCGAGGGGACGAGTGGTGGCACAGGAGGAGTGGTGGCACAGGAGGCGGCGGCGCCTGCATTTGAGCTATGCATCTCTTCACCTGTCTGCCCGCATGCTGCCGCCTCCACTTGCAGGCCCAATGGCTCCTACCCGCTGCCTGAGGAGGAGCCTAGTGCCGGCAGTTGGTGGCAGTGCCTGTGGGGCGGCGCAAGCGTGGGCAGCTGCGGCAAGGGCGGCAAGCCGACGGTGCAGCTGGAGATTGTGCGGGGGGAGACTGTGTCGGAGGCACGCCAGGCGTTTGCTGGCTGGGCGACGCTGGTCACCAGGTGGGCGGGGGTCGGAAACGGTGTGTGCAGTTGTGCGTGGTGAGCAAGGATGCCGCCTTCCTTGCTTTCGAGGGCTGACAGCCTGCAGACCACAGCTTGATGAACGAGTTGTGCCCTCCGCATCCGGTGCCCCGCTGCAGGCTGCACCGTGGTCAGTCGCACGTGGAGGTGGAGTGGACGGTGGGGCCCATCCCCTTCAAGGACGGGCTGGGCAGGGAGGTGGTGCTGCAGGTGCGCCAGTGGCTTGCGGGAAGCCTGGTTGCTGACTGGATGGGCAGCAGGGCTTGGCAGTGCCAAAGCACAACAGTGAATACGACACTGTGAGTCCAGGGACGCTGGTGCATCAGAACATCATGCTTGCAAGTCTTGCCGACAGGTCTCTCTGCTGCGTGTTCCGCCCTTCACACTTCCCAGTACACCAGCGACCTGGGCAGCGGCGACGAGTTTTGGACCGACGCCAATGGGCGCGAGATGATCCGGCGCATCAGGTGTGGCATGGCACTGCATCGCAGTGGTGCGGGTGTTGCATGAATTGACCACATAACTGAGCAGCAAGGTTGAGGGCTTGCTGGCAAGCTCCGCCGTATCGCATGCACTGCTCTGCTCTCTGCAGGGACTTCCGGCCTAGCTGGGAGCTCAACCTGACCGAGCTCATTGCGTCCAACTTCTACCCGCTCACGGGTGGGCATGGAGTTGCAGCGCAGCGGCTGGTGGGCTGTTGTTTGCAGCCGCGCATGTTGCCCTGCTGGTATGGCTGGCGGCTGTTGCTAAGAGGCCGGGATTTCGCCTCCCTCTTTCCTTCGTCTCTATGCAGCTGCAATGTACATTCAGGATGACGAGCGGCAGCTGGCGCTGCTCACCGAGCGTGCACAGGGTGGGCGTGCGCTGCTGCTTCGTGCCTGCTTCTTCCTTTCAGCAGACAGCACGCTTGCTTGCCGTGCAGCTGTTGCTGAACATTTAAGCCACGCCTCGCTGCTCACGCACAGCCTGGCTACTTTCGTCTTGCTGCAGCGGGCGCCTCGCTGCGTAGCGGACAGATGGAGGTGATGGTGCACCGCCGCACCATGGAAGGTGGGTTGGGCAGCCAGCTGGGTGCGCCTCCGTCTGCCTGGATGCACTGGGTAGAGGGAGGAAGAAGTGCCTGTCGCTGCGCAACAACGCCAGGAAGCCTGCAGGCTGCGCGCCATAACAGCACGGTCTACACATGTCTTGCTTGCTGCAGATGATTTCAGGGGTGTGGCCGAGCCGCTGAATGAGACGGCCTGCGGATGCACCCAGTGCGACTGCCCAGGTGTGCTCATTGGGGTGCTGGCGTTGGGGTGCTTTGCCAGCAGATCAGCCGTAGGGAAGAGAGCTGCTGTGTAAAAGCCATGCCGACCGCCGCCACCCTGCACTTTCCTGACCCCCAGGCCTGGTGGTGCGCGGCCGTCACTGGCTGCTGCTGGCCCCTCGCAACGAGGCGGCACGACCCCGCCGCACGCTGCAGCAGGAGCTGAACGACCCGCCAGTGCTGGCCTTTGGGGCCATTCCCCGGGGCGTGGGCAGGTGGGTAAGCAGTGCAGGCTATCCGAAGAAGCTTGCGGTCAGTTTAACCTGAGTTGCCTGCGTACACTGCGCTTGGCACTCAACGCTGCCCCTTCCTGCACACTTGCGCAGCCACGGCGGCAGCGAGGGGAGTGTGGAGGGGCGGACGGGCCTGCGCCGCACCTGGAGCCTGAGCGAGGGCCACATCATGCACAGGTGCGCTGCTGAGCAAGGCTGCAATGCTTTGCTGCTGCTGTGCTGGTTGATGAGCTCTGTTGGAACGCAAAGGTGTCACACGGTGAGGGTTTGAGCACAGGTCCCAGATTGGACGCCAATGTAAGCTGAAAACAGTTTGCAGCCAAGCAACTTGCTTGGCATGCTTGGCTTGCAGTAAGTGGGTCAGGCCTCGAGGTCCCAGCTGTTTGGCCAGTGCACCACACCAGTGGATGGCACCCGTCACAGCTGGTCCAGCACGTACAGCAGGCTGACCTCCACCACAGCGCCCAGCAGCAGCCACGTGCCGCCCAGCACCCACATCGTCTGCGGGTGGAGGGGCGGGGTGGATAAGAAGGCGGTCGGGGTGAGGGAGGCGGAACGGGGGCAACAGCGCTGCTAGCAGCTGCTGCCCGGCCTTGCCCTCCCACCAGCCCTGGCCTCCATCCCTTACCAGCGGAATGAATGCGTACAGGAAGCGCAGGCCCAGCGAGAAGAAGGTCTGCCCGCGCAGGCACGTCCTGCAGGGAAGGCAGGGGGCAGCATGAAGTTGCCCCCACAGCGCACCAGCTTGTGCCATGCACGGTCGAGCACCACGGTTGAGCACAACTGTTGCTGTATGCCACCCATATGCCCCTTACGGCACCAGCCTGCGTCGCCTTGCCGCGCAGCTCACCTGACCGCCTCCCCTTCCAGGCAGTCTCCCTCTGCATCGCCTTCGGCCTGGACGCCGGTGCGGCGGCAGTGGGCAGAGGCGCGCACCAGGAAGGGGTAGTGCACAAACAGGCGCAGGGCCTGCCAGGGGGGTGGAGGAGGGGGACGGGAACGCAGTCAACTTCAAAAAGCATCACAACGCTCAAGTGGCTGGAGGGGCACCTTCACTTGCCGCAACACCGTGCAAGCCACTGGCCGTGTGTCGCTGCCCAGCCACACGTGCCCGCCCACCCACCTGGGCGAGGGAGAAGAAGGACATGAACAGGGCGCCCACTGCGATGCCCAGCTTGGCCTCCGGGGCAATGATGCTGCCGTGGGTGGGACGGGAGTGGGTTGTATTATGCGAAGTGGACGGCTGAACGGCTGCAAACCTACTAGCCTAGTATGCCAGAGGGCTGAGAGACGCGCGCGACTCTTCATGCTTCTCACCTGCTGCCGCCGGTGAGTGGGTCGTGCCGGCTGCAGGCTCAGGATAGCAGAGAGCATTGGGAGGCATGAGCAGGGGCAAATACGTTGCCTCCCCTGCTGCTCATCTCCTAGCATACTGGCCGATGGTTGTGAGCACGACAGCATATTTGTGTCTCAACTGTTTGGACAGCGTGGTTGGAGGCCATGCAGCGCACCTCCAGTCGCGCACCACCGCCATCTTCTGCGGGTCAACAGCAATGCCCATTAAAGTGGTCACGCTGCGGGGCAGGGCCAAGAATGATGCAGCGTTAGTTGCAGACGCTGGAGACGTCTGCAGCGCTATGCAAGCCCTTTCAATCATTCCACGCTTCTGTGCCTGGCCGCCTGCGGCCACCCACCCGACTGTGGTGCCGGTGCCCAGGATGCTTGCCGCAGTGATGGGGTTCCTGCGTCGCCAGGATGCTGATAAAAAACCGTCTATTTGTTTAACCCAGACTGAGCAGCAGTGGTGCGTTCAACAGTCCGCTCCCAACGCCACCACGCACCGCATGGCCTGCACCGCCAGGTTCAAGTCCTGGTCGCTGCCGGTGGACAGCACCGCCTGGCAGGAGGAGCACAGCGGGCAGCCGGGTGGGTCAGTGCTGGCTCAATGCTCTGCTGCTCATTTACAAGGCAAGCTCAACCTTGCCGCCCAGTACCTGATGCTCCCCACATAACGCACCAGCGTGAACAGCTGCCGCGCGCTCTGCCCTGTCTGGTCGAGTCGGTGGTAGCCGCCGGTATGTCGGTACAGGTGGGCGCCGCTGCCGTTGCCTCGGCCAATCCACAAATGCCAGCTATAGTACCAAAAATGGTAACTCAGCCTGAAAAAGTGGGGGTTGGGCAGGGCAGGGAGGCAGGGATTCTTGGCTGGTGACAAGCGGCGGCGCGGCAGCGGCGGGCGCCTGCCGCCTGGCGCTTGGGGCCGCCTGCTGCTGCACTGCCCTGGAGATCATGACCCGGCCGCTTACCAGAGGCAGACGCTCAGCAATGCGAACAGCAGGTCGAACACCTGGGGCGCAACCAGCCCCTTGGCCAGTGCTGCAGCCGCCCCTGCTGCCATTGCCACTGCTGGGCGGCTCCTGCTGACTGCAACAACCGTCCAAGGCGGGTCCGCTCGCCTCGCCTTGCCGCCGCTGCGCTGCCGGCGCTGCCGCCCGCTCATCCGCGCGCCGCCCAACCCGACTCCTGCCTGGCTCTTGCTACCTGCAGCAACGTGCACCTGCTCACGCTCAAGGACACAGGCTCATCCTACCTCGTGCGCCTGGCCCACCTGTACCAGGCACGGGCGGGCGGAGGGGTGCTTGTGGTGGGTTGGTGGAGTAGTGCTTGCTGGCCAGCCATTGAGCCAGGACCCCACCGTAGCAGTGCCGTCAATGCCATGTTCTTTACTACGTGTCCATGCTGCAGGAGGGCGAGGACCCTGCGCTGGCCCAGCCGGTGACTGAGAACCTGAACGCGGTGCTGCAGCTGCTGGAATACAGTGCGGTGCGCTGGGCAAGGTTGGGTGAGGGAGGAGTAAAGAGGTGGTCGCGCTTGCGCGACGTTTGCCTGCCTGCTAAGAGGCAGGTTGCAGAGCTGTTCATGGATGCTGCGCATCAAGCCCATTGGAGCTCTGTCCATTGCCGCCTGCCCATCATGCCCCTGTCCCTGCCTGCTCCACAGATTGAGGAGCTGTCGCTGTCGGGCAACCAGCGCCGCTCCGACATGCTGCGCCGCCGCCTGCGCTTCAAGGCAGGGGACAGCCTGACCAACAGCACCTGGCTGGAGGGCAGCATGGGTGGCGGTGCCAAAGGCAGAGGCGCGGGCAGCAGCGCCAGCAGTGCCGCCTCGGCTGCTGGGGCAGAGATCATCGACTGCCGCAGTGAGTGTGCCTTCTTTGCTGCTGTCTGCATCGAGGCTGACTGTTGTAGCCGCTTGAACATGTATATCGCCAGGGCTGGTGGCCATCCCAATGCCGTGCAATTCATTCGACGCACTGCCCCTCTCTGCATCCCTCCCCCACTCGCAGGCGGGTGCCGCAACGGCGAGCTGCTGGTGACCCTGAAGCCCATGGAGGTCCGCACCTTCAACCTGCTGTACAAGCCCTACTGACGCAGCAGCGGAGCATAGGGGCTTGGGTGCAAGAGTGGCCAGCCGGAGCAGCCCGAGGAGCGACAGTGCGGCATGCACTGGCGTGTGCGTGGGAGGCAGCGTTAGCGTGCGAGCTGTTTTGTACACGATGGCTACCACTTAGAAGTAATTCTCCATCCTGCCAGAAAATAATTGAGTGCCAGTAAACTGTGTAAAAGCTGCCTAGGCCTTGCGGCAGGCACGCCATTGCATAAACGGCGATGTCTTGCACGACGGGCGGCGGCGAGCGGCGGCGGTGGGAAGAAGCGCGCGCGCCCCGTGCCCGGCGGCTCGGCTACGTGGTGCATCCTGCCCAGGGTGTCTTGAATTGCGGCAGGGCGGGGGGCAAAGATGGCGGTCGGCGACAACCAGCCCGGCAGCAAGGCGGCGCCGCCCCGTTCCGTGGGCTTTGTGGACACGCAGCGTGCAGAAGCTCTGGCGCGCGCGTTTGAAACAATCTCCCACGTGAGCGGCGGCGGAAGCCCGTGTGGCGGTGGCGGCGGCGGCGGCGGCAGGCGGCGGCACTGCCGCTCGCTGTCGTCTGTCTCTACAGTTAATTTCCTGACTGCAGATCGCCCCCACCATCCTGCTGAGTGCAGGCCCTGTTGACAGATGACGTAGGCTTGTACCTAAGCCGCCCCGGCTGCGAGCACCCGTTCCACCACGCGGTGTTTGCATCCTACCTCGCCTCGGCGCCGCAAATGGTGCTGCAGTGTGCAGACTACGGGTGCGTGTTCGGGTGGTGCTGGTGGCTGGTGCTGGTTCACATCACTGACTTGGGACAGCCGAGAAGCACATTGTAGCAGCCCTCTTCCCACAATTCGACACACCTTGCCCCACCTTGTACGCCCTGCAGCTGCTGCGCCATCATGGGAGAGGTGCAGCGACCACGGCCCGATGCACCGCCCAGCAGTGGCCCGCTGGACCCAGCAGCCGCCGAGGCAGCAGAGGCAGAGATGACGAGGCACGCCAAGGAGGAGCGAGGGGAGGCGCTGGAGCGGCTGGCCACGCAGCCGGTGCTGCAGCGGCTCGTGCAGGTGCGGGGCAGGCCACGTGTGCCATCTTCGCACTCAGAGCAGCACCGCTGTGGCTTGCTCTGCACATGGGCACCAGTTCGCCATGCACTGCATTTACCGTCGCAGACTTGCTGATGCTGGCAACCATGGGGCCGTTGGTTTGCACCTCACCTGCCTACCCATCTGCCTACCCACCTGCCCATACCAACAGGAGCATGGCGCGGCGCTGTGCGTGCACTTCATCGGCGCGCACCCGCAGCGGCAGGGGCAGGGCCTAGGCGGCGCCATGCTGCGCCACATCTGCTCGATTGCAGACGAGCGGCAGCTGCATGCCTACTTGGAGGCCTCCACCCACCGCTCAAAAGTGGGTGCCACTTGTGTATGAGGTGCATGGATGCCGTGTGCTCCAGGGGCAGGAGTATGGTTGTACAGGTGACCTGCCATCAGTTGCAGTGGCGCTTCTGTAACCCATCTCAATTGGCTGTTGTGCTGCGTTGCTCATTCCACCCACCTGCCCACCCACCCATGCGCAGGCGCTGTACGCGCGGCACGGCTTTGTGCACGTGGCAGACAAGCCGCTGGGCGACGAGGAGGGTGCCCCAGTGCTCAAGGTCATGGTGCGGGCGCCATCTAGTGCGGCTGTGGGTGCAGCTGCGGAGGCGCAGGGAGCGGTGGAGCAGGCGGCGGCAGCAGCGGGGCAGGCGGATAGTGTGGAGACGGATTGAGCTGTGCCACGAGTGTGCAGACGAATGTACAATGTGTTCCGAGTTGTGAGCCGTCGACCCTCCTTTCATCCTGTTCTGTGCACTATTTCATTGGATGCGGAAGCATGCATGCACTCAACGATACGGACGCTGCAATGCAACTAGCTACCGTCAAATACAGCAGCGCCGTTCATTCTGGAACAACACACAACAACACTTGGCAGGGCCTCACAGCTTGCTGCGGTGCGCGGAGCCCAGGTCAGCAGCCGCATCCCCGGCATCATCCCTGCCCTCCTTCTGGGAGCCCTTGTGCTGCCCACCACGCTGGCCCTCCTCACCGCCACCGCTCTCCCCCTCTTGCTTGCTGGGCTGCCCCTTCTCGCCGCCCTGCTGGTCCGCAGTGCTCTCCTCCTGCTGCCCTTCAATGCGCTGGCTGGCGGCTTTCAGGCCCTCGCCGCCCGCCGCCATGGCCTCGCCCACCTTCTCCATGGCTGCCTTGGTGGCCTGCGCAGGGGAGGGAAGTGGCTCATGGGGCAATGAGTGTGGTACTACGCACTTGCAACATGCCGTAACCTCTCAGCCAGTCACACAAGCCTGGCTGTTTCACTGACTGTCGAGCAGCGTGTGGGCGGGGCATTGCCCCAGCGCACCTGCACAGTCTTGATGGCGGCAGCGGCCGCCAGCTCCTTGCCCGCAGCCAGCGCCTGTGGCATGGACAGGTCAGCTTTCTCAACCCAGGGAGCAATCACTACAGCTGAGCACATTAATGCGATCCAGCCCAAGATCAGCTCATGCTGTCATGCTCTCTGCTCAGCCCACACACCAGTGTGTGCCTCATCCCCGCCCACGTGCGCACCTTGCTGGCATACTCGCTGGTGCGCTCCACGGCTGCCTGGCCTGCAACAGACAGTGGCAAGATGCAGGCCTGAGCCGTTGCGGTGCAGAAGTTTCTGCTTGCACTGCATGCACAATCACCAGGGTGGAAGTATTGCACGCAGCCTGCAGCGGCACCTGCAACCTCACCTGCAGCCGTGCCCTGCACCTTGGCCGCCGCCTGCTGTGCGCCCTCCTTCGCTGCCTGGCCTGCAGCAGCTGCCTTGCCGGCGGCTGCCTGCCCTGCCTCAGCGGCAGATGCCTTGGTGCTCTGTGCAGCTGACGCCGCCCTGTCCGCCACAGTCTGCCCCGCCTGGCTGGCGGCAGCCTTGGCACCTTCTGCTTTGGCTGCCGCCTCACCAGCCCCCTCCTTGGCGGCCCACATCACTGTGCGAGCCGCCTCGGCCACCCGCCCTTTCTGCTGGCTTTCAGCTGCCGGTTCGGCAGAGGTGGGTGGCACGTCACCAGGCACTGCCTCTGCACTGCCCTGGCCACCTGCGCCCATGCTGCCCATGCAATGCTCCTCGGCCGCGGCAGCAGTATGGTTCTGTTTGAGCCCTGTGCCGGGGCTGGTGCCTGGGTGCGCCTCCCGCGGCTCGTCTTCCGGGCGCAGCTTGGCCTGGGATGGGCCGCCTGCAGGTGCGTGGTGGTGCGGAGGCACAATGGTTGAAGTGAAGTTAGAGGCAGGGCCGAAGTGGCACAGGAGGAAGCGGCACAGCTCACAGCTCACATGATGATCGCTTTTGATTCACTGTACAATTACCCTGGAGAGCATTTCCAAAGTGGCAGCGTGTCACCTTGGGCGCGGGGCGGGCCCTGGTGGGTCAGCGGATCCTCATCGCCCGCCGCCGCTGGCTTAGCACTCTGGGTGGGCAGCGGGCGTGCCCCTGTCTGCAGCACCTCCTGGCCCTCCACTGCAGAATTAGTCCAGTCGCGATAATTGGTGAACGAGCAGTGGAACTGCTGGTGCAACAAATCGGATGGCAACCCAGTGCCCACAGCAGCTTGCCTGATGTTGGGCTGGTGCCGCTCTTCTTCAGCTCTCCAGCCATCTGGGCAGAGGGAATTGGCTCGCCGGCGCCCCGCTTCTCCATGGCTGCAAGCGGCAGAGGTGGTAGCAGTGGGTGTGGTAGGCAGCAGCAGCGCACCTGCCTGAGCGGCAGCGGTGGCGGCAGCGGCGGCAGACGGCAGCAGAGCGAGGCTGCCTGCCGGCGCAACTCAACACAGCCAACGGCAGCAGACACAGCAGCCACTGAGACCCGAGCACCTTGGACGCCCCTCAGCGAGCGTGGGCTGTGGCACCCGACGTGCCTGCTTCGCTTCTGTGGCGTGCCAGCCCCCACAATGCCAAGCTGTGCAAGTGAACGAGCCTCCCGGCCCCTGCCTGATGTGCTGATGCAGCGCCGCTGACTCAGCGCCGCCTTCCTCAGCCTGGGCGGCCGGCTCTGTTTCAGCACCCTCGAAAACTTTCAGGCTTTCAAATGACTCATGCCAGCTTTATACGTCTGCACCTTTTCACATCAGCGCAGCGAGGCGGCGGTGGGCTTCATGCGCTCCGCCGCTTGCTCCGCCCGCACCTCCAGGCTGCCCAGCCCCACACCGTGCGCCCGCCCATTGGCGTCCGGCAGGCTTTGCATCCAGTCCCACATGCGGCGCGCGCCGGCCTGGGGGGCGCCCCAGCCCGCGCTGCTGCCATCGGCTGCTGCGGTGAGCGCCTGGCGGTAGCCCTCCAGCAGGGGGGCCACCACGTGGGCCGGCTCGTCAACAAGCTCCACCCTTCAGCAGCAAAGAGAGGGAAAACTCTTTTAAAACCAGGAACTGTGGTACCCTGATGCAGCCACCATCGTCCAGCAGCAACAGACACGGCCCTTGTCCAGCGTGTGCTCTTTCTCTGCTGCCCGCCCTTGCCTGAAGCAGCCAAAGCCGGCAGCCACAAACTGGGGCAGGAAGGGCAGGCCCGACTGGGCTGAGGCATTGAACACTGCAAGAAGGGGAGGGGTCGCAGGAGCAAGTGAGCAGCTTGGGCACTGGCGATGTGCTGCCCACATGCGCGAGCGCAGCCTGGCATCAGCATGTGCAGGCAAGCACTGTCTCCAGGCCCCCATGTCTCCCTCACCGGTGTTGCGGCAGCCCATGTCTGCCAGCACCAGGTGGTCCGCGCCTGCACGATACACACGGCAACAACTCAGAGCGACCAGCGGACACAAAAGCTCACGTTTGCAACTGCACAGCGATGCTAACTTTTGCAATGCTACAACGGCACCCAGGCTGGGCGCCGCTCCCTGCACCCCTCGCTGCCCGCACCCTTGTCGTCGCGCAGGTGCGCGGTGTGGGCCTCGCAGGGGTGGCCGCAGTCGCGGTAGTCGCTGCCCTCGGACAGGAAGCGGCAGA
>VIYQ01003694.1:0-15564 GCA_009928355.1 Chlorella sp. CH2018 | reverse complement strand
GGGTTCAGGGCAGGGGGGCGGGGCAGGGGGCGAGGGGTGCCCCCAGGCAGCAGCCACACGCGTCGATCACCGGCCCACGGGGCTGCAGGGGCGTACCGCCTGCGCCAGGGCTCGGCATCCTCCTGCTGGTCGGCGGGCTGCGCCTCCACGCTCGCTGCAGGCTCGGCCGCTGCCTCCGGCAGCCCGTTCTGCTGCTCGGGCGGCGGGGCCTCCACCTCCGCGGTGCTGGACATCGTGGCCGCCTGTGATCCCGCCGGCGGGCGACTGCAGGAGAGTGCCTGGGAGGAGTGTCGAGGGGGGGCCGGGAGCTCACGATGTACGATGCGCACACACAGGGCGATTGCGATCGGGCGATCGGCGGGCTGCCAAAGCTGCAGGGGGGGCCCAGGGCACCTGGCACCGCTGGCCAATTGCCCATGCACAAGAACAGCGCCCCTGGGCCGCTTGCAGGCCCTACCGCGGCAAATTGGCGATCCCAGGGTGGTGTTGCGCACCTGGCAACGCTTCCACAGCCCCCTCCGCCCCCAGGTCTCCCACCGCCCTTGGCCACGCCACAGGCCCGCGGGCCAAGCACCTTGCAGGCATGGCAGCTGCAGCGCAATCACAATGCGCTAGGCAGCTGGTCGGCGGGCGGCAGGCGGCGCCTCCCGCAGCTGCCGCCGCCGCCAGGCCCACCCCATCCCGCAGCCTGCCGGCGCGGCGTGCCGGGCCCCGCTCCGCAGTGGTGGCGGCCTCTTCTGGCTTCCACCAGTCCCTGCTGGTGGCCACTGAGCGGCCCGCAGGCCTGGCACCGCTGGCGGGACCGCTGGAGGTGCGCAGGGGTGCTGCCTGGGGGCTGGGTGCAGGCAGGCGCGTGCAAGGCAGCCGCGCCCCACACTGCCCTGCTGAGTATCTGTGGTTGTGAGTGAGCATGCTTTGCAACCTGCCCAGATCCTGCAAATCGCTTTCAGGTGCGGGAGGCGGATGCGGACGATGAGCTGCAGGCGGCCGCCTGGCTGCGCGCCCTCTCCTTTGGCCGCTACCCAGAGGAGCGCAAGTTTGCCGCCGAGGTGCGCTGCTGCAGTAGTTTCGGCTCGGCATCCTGTCCTTCTCGTCTGTTTTCAAACCTTGCTTGGTTCTTTGCCTGGCAGGCAGGACAGCGTGGCAGCCAGAGGCAACCCGGCAGGTGATCTGTGCATTGCAACGTTCTAGGCACCGGTCACAACCCGCAGGTGCACCGCACCATGGTGGCAGAAGAGGAGTACAAGCTCCTGAAGATGGCACGCATCAACCGCAAGCTGGACGCCCAAAAGGGCGTGGACAGCCGGGAGCGGTCGGCCTGCCTGGTAGCGCTGTACCCCGCTGACGAGCTGGCGGGCGGCAGTGGGAATGAGGAGCCTGTGGATTCCCGGCTCCTGGTGGACAGCTCTCTGGGTGGCCCCAGCAGCAGCAGCAGCAGCAGCAGCGACGGCAGTGCCAGTGGCAGCGGGCTGGGCAGCCACTCGTCGACGGTACGGGGAGGCGGTGCCTCGTCGGAGGTCGGGCCGGCGCCCGGCCAGCTGGCGGTGGTGGGCACGCTCGACCTGCACGCTGTGCGGGCGCTGCCTGGGGAGCTGCTGATTGGCAGCAGCCAGAACGCGGCCTACCTTGCAAACGTGTGCACGGCCAAGGCGGCGCAGCGGCGCGGGGTGGGCGCCGCACTGCTGCAGGCGGCACGTCGCCTGGCGGTCCGCTGGGGTGAGGCAGGGCAGAGGGTAGTGAGGGAGGCTGCCTCATTCTTTGTGGGTGAGCCCCAGCAGAAGCTGAGATTGCCTGGCCTGACCTGCCACTGCTTGAAATGGATTGCTCTGAATGCAATGCCCACAGGCGTGGAGGACCTGTACGTGCACACCATGGCCGTGAACGAGATTGCCTGCTCCTTCTACGAGCGCCAGGGCTTTGTGGTGGAGAAGGTGCGGACGGTGGTGCACCCAGTGGTGTGTGTATAGGGGCGTGCATGGGCGTGCACCTGATGCATGCTGCAGGGCAGGATGCATCGGCCCCGTCAAATGCCAAGTCGGTGCCGTTGATCTGCCGCAGGAAGAGAGCAGCAACCAGGCGCATTACCGGGGGCGGTGCCTGGATGGCATTGAGGGCCGCGGCCGCACGCTGCTGCTGCGCGACACGCGGCTGCGGGACTGACGTTTCTGCTGCACAGGAATGCCTAGCCGGGCAATAGTACTCCTTCATCATTGCTCTCAGTCGGTGCAGTTTTTCGAGCCTGCGCTCATGCAATTTCACGCCTCAGCATCCAGCATTTCCCACATTATTAACTTCCATTGCATGTAACTACGAGTTTTTTTATTTTCTCAACCTGCGTGCGATGGGGTTGGGTTGCTGGCCGGTTGTGATGCCGTCGGCAGCCCGGCGACCGCCGCCCAGCGCTCAGCGCACCGCCACTGGGCAAATGCGCAGCCCTGACGGCTTCCTCCCTCTTGGAGTGGGTCACTCTGCGTCGTGATCGCGCCGCCTGGCCCTGCCAAGGCGTAGGGGCGCGCCGCGCACCGAGGGCTCCGCTGCCGGCCTCGGCAACCAAGCCGGGAGGCCTCCTAGCTGTTGTGGCGGACAAGGAAAGCACACAGAAGCAGCGCCGGTGGTTGCCGGCTCCCCCAGGCGGCCCACCGAGGCATCGCCGCAGCTGACGCCGCCGCTGTCGGCCTCTGCCTGCTGGAAGAGCCATTGAGCCTGGCAGCTCGGCATCATGGCCCACATCCTTCGGGGCTATGGACTGGCGCGGGAGCAGGGCTACTTCAAGATAGAGCAGGTGAGCAATTGCGCACATCTGCTGGGATGTGTTGCTCCGTTGCCTGCTTGCTACGCTCGCTGCTCCAGCAGTTGTTTGTCCATCAGACCGCGCTCCTGCAACCTTGCATTCGCCGCTGCCACCCCCTGCCATCCACTGCGCAGGAGGCTGACCTGCAGCGCCATAAGCAGCGGCTGGTGAAGGAGGGCAAGCTGCCTGAGGAGCCGCCGCCAGCCGAGGGCCAGGAGCAGGCGGCGGCCGGACGCCAACAGCGCGCAGCAGGTGGGTGGGCTGTTGTGCATGCAATGGGTGGGTTGGTTGGTTGTCCCTCCAGCCCGGCTGTGCTCCTGATCTCATGGCCGCAGCTGTCAATGGGGAGTGCACGGATGCTGCTGTTCAGCGCGCGGGCAGCATCCTGCTCACTGCTGCTGCTCCTTGCTACACATGCCTGCAGGCCAGGCGCAGCAGGGCCGGGGCCAGGGGTTCACCACCAGCGAGGCACAGTACGAGGTGTGTGGGATGGATGCCTGTGGTATGCTGCGGTATGCTGTGCAGGCTCTTCCCGCTGCACAATATTGCAAGCGCTGGGGTGCACCTGTTGGCAGCAGCACTGCAGCAGGGGCGGCGGCGGCGGCAGGTGCAGGCTGGCACTGCTTTCCACCCGTCCTCCCTCACACTGCCCACAGGTGCTGGCAGAGGTGCTGCAGCAGCAGGCGCGGCTGGATGACCCGCAGGCCCTGCGGCGCAAGGAGTACGAGCGGTAGGATGGCAGGCAGGATGTACTTTATTTTGGCTGCTTGGCAGCGGCAGTTGGGACGCACTGGCGCAAGGGCAGAGCCCTGTTGGACTGGCAGCCCCTTGACCAAGCCCTCTGCACTCTGCTTGCTGCACCTCTGTGCAGGCGTGTCAAGGGCGAGCCGCCGCCGCTCACCGAGGCGGAGCTCATGCGGGCCAGGTGGGGTCAGCTTGCTTTGCTTGCTTTGCTGTGCTTTGCTTTGAGTTGGCCACGCACACCGCGCACCGATTGTTTGCTGTGGCCTGCACCCCCTTGTGGGCAAGCAAGAGACCCATCATCAGTGCACAGCCACCGCCTGCGGAGGCACTACTACCACCATACACTCCAGCCTGACCTCTGCAACTGCTGACCATTCGCTCCCCTGCGCAGGTCCAAGCTCTATGCCCTTGGAGCAGCGGTGGGGCATGTGCCGCGCATGAGCATGGGGCGCAACCGCTGGGGTGCCATGCCGGCCGCGGGCGGCGGCGAGGGCATGGACCTTGCAACCCTGAGCGGTGTGCGCCAGCTGACTCCAGAGGCGCGCGAGGTGGCCAGCAGGACGTATGTGGCAGGTGCGCTCTTTGGGGTGGGGGATGAAGTGGCGGGTGGGTGGATAGGAGGGGCTGGGCTGGCAGCAGGTTGCCAGTGCAGGCTGCTTACTTTGGCCCACCAGCGCTTTGCCTGCTGCACTGCCTGCACCTGCCGACCTGAAATTCTGCCATCTCCTGCTTGGTTGCCACAGGCGTGCGCGCCCTGGTCTACGGCTCACTGCTAGGCGCCATTGGGCTGGCGGCGGCCGTCACCTGGGCCACTCGCAGGCGAGCTCCCTTGCTGTTAGCAGCAGTTGCGGCAGCAGCAGCAACGTCAATGCGTGTTGCTTGGCTGGCCAGTGCCCCGCCTGGGCAGCTCACACCACCTGTGAGCAGGCCTGGCTGCCCTGCCCACATGCTACCAACCACGCATGCTGCATCGGCACACGCTCCCACCTGCAGCATGGACATCCGCAGCGGCGAAGACTTGGGAGAGCGCATGCGGGAGGGGCTGGGGCCGCTGTCCACTGGCGCCCGCCTCTGGCTGGAGCCCATGAAAGCCCGCATCCAGGGCTGGCTGGGACCCAGCCCGGCTGCTACCAGCGAGGCGGGGAGCGGCAGTGGCGCAGCAGCAGCAGGCGGGGCGGCGGGAGGAGCGGCTGAGGGAGGATTGATTGCTGAGATGCGGGAGGGCGGAGTGACTGCTGAGTTCTCGCGCCGCCTGCAGCAGCGGTACAACACCAAGAAGAGCGGCGAAGGTGGCGGCAGCAGCGGCGGTGAGCTGTGATACGGGGGCGGTGTGACCTGCCACTTGCGCAGCGAATGGTGCTGCTGCTGTGCTTGGCATAGCGATGGCATGCTGCCTCTTCTCTCAGGTGTTCTTTCCAAGCTGAGCGCTGATGCGTCGGCCCCAGGACCTCTTACCTTGCTCACCTCCACTGTGCCGGCTGTCCTACCCCCTGCCCTGTACCAACACGAAACGAACCGCTTTTGCGTGCCTTGTGCTAGCGCCTGTTCCATCTACCTCATGACTCATGTTCACTTAGCGTTCTCTTATTCAGCATGCATGCACGTTCTGAAATACCCGTAGCAAGCCAAGCACGAGATATACGTGGGGGAGATAGTTCTGAGGGCCAGTTGACGTTATGCTATGTTATGGGAATCAGGCTGGCGGGGCACACCTGGCCATCCCAGCAGGCAAGGTCGGTGCACAGCCAGAAGCTGATTGGATGGTGGTGATTAGGGGCGAGGCATGAAGGTAGTGCAACACGGCAGCCCTTCTGCAGGGCCGCGCACACAAAAATGAGACGAGCGCTGGTTGCTGATGATGCAGCTCAGGTGGCGGATGGCCACTCCACTGCTGCCGCTTCTTCTGGGCGCCTAGACCTGCGCCACCTGCAGCCGCCGCCGGGCGGGCGCCGGCTGCTGCGCCTGGGCCTGCTCTTGGGGAGCTGCTGCGGGTCCCGGGACCGGGGCGGCAGCTGGGGCTGCTGTGGTGGGCACCGCTGCCGGCCTGGGCTTGCGGGTGTACACGCACAGGGAGCTTGGGGACAGGGTGTTGAGGCAGTTCTTCATTGCCACCGCATCGCCGCCAATGAGGGCGGGGGCGTACGAGTAGATGGAGATGGGCCGCTGCTCCACCGACCAGCGCAGCTCGCCGCTGGCGGCGTCCAGCACCTGATGGGAGGGGGGTGGAGTGGAGCAAGTGAAATGGGGGTTGTGGGCTGGCAGTGTGCCGCAGAGGGGCAGTTGCTACGTGGCAACATGCCGCGTTGGGGATTGCGCTGCACTGCACACAAAGCTGCACACAAAGCTGCACACAAAGCTGCACACAAAGCTGGACACAAAGCTAGCCAAGTGCCTGCCCACCTGCAGGCCGTTGGGTGTGACCACCGCCACGCTGCCGCCGGCCGCAGTGGGGCCCGAGATGGGCTGCAGCTGGATGCTCCATGCCTCCTCTCCTGTGCGCACTGAGCGCGCTTTGAGGCTGCAGCAGAGGGTGAGGGATGGAGATTGTCATGCAGAGGGTGCCAGGGTCGGATCATGGCGTTGGTCATGCGGGCGTGCCGATATGCAGGCACGATGTGTGTGGCAGCAGCCACCTGACGAACCACCAGCTGCTCCTCTCCCGCTGCACCGCCTGCAACTCACACTGGCACGGACACAAAGCCTTCAGGCGCCACCAGCCCCACTCCTTCCGACTTGGGCGGCACAACCGCTGGCGCCACTGGCTTGGGGGACAGCACAGCAGCGCTGTCCAGGGCTGCCGCTGCGGCTGGGGCGGGCGCCGGCGCCAGCAGCCAGGGCAGCGGCTTGGTAGCCACTGGCGCTGGCGCCCCAGGCTCGGCAGGCAGCTGGGTGGCGGCTGCCAGCAGCTGGCGGGGGCTGCCCGTGTCTGCTTCACCAACTACCTCGTCTGCTGCCCGCATCTCTGCCACCGCGGTGCCGTTTGCCTCAATGACAATGGCCCCCTCCACGCTGCCGGCTGTGGTGTCGACTGTGGGGGTGGTGGGCAGGGGCGTCTCCAGCGGCGGAGCGGTGGCCGACCAATAGAAGAACAGCTCATCATCCGAGGACAGGGCGGGAGGGGAGATGGGGGAGGCCTCTCCCACCCCTGGCGGCAGCCGGTCCCGGCTCTCGGGTGAGTCAGCAGCCCACAGCAGGGAGGGCCGGCCGCCCGTGGTGTGGTTCAGCTGCAGGGCCAGGTAGGAATAGGGGCCAGCAGAGAAGGACTGGCCAGCTGAGTACTCCCTGCAGGGGGTGGGTGGCGGGAGGGAGGCCCGTGCCAGGCGTTGGTCGGCAGGACCATGGTTTGACGAGGGTAAAAGCAGCGGCGCGCTGATCAGCATGCACTGCAACAGCATGCACTGCAACCTTGCTGGCTGCATTGCACATGCACAAGCCCCACAGCTCTGCGGCGGCAGCCCATTGCAGATCCCATAAGCAGCCGAGCAGTCCACACCTGATGAGCAGCACGTCATCGGTGAGCAGCAGGTGCGTGACGGAGGCGCCATTCAGCGTTGAGGGCACCAGCGCGGCCACATCCAGGCGCCACAGCAGCGCACCGTCCTCGCTGCGCAGCGCCGTGATGTTGCTGCCGGTGTCTGCATAGTAAAACACGCCGTCGCGGGCGGCGGCGGCGCGCACGGGCACCAGGGCAGATGCCAGCGAGGAGGTGGACAGGGTCCATGCGGGGGAGCCGTCCTCTGGATTGAGGGCGATGATGGTGGAGTCGCCCGACAGCTCGTTGCACACCAGGTACACAAAGTCAAAGGCCTCGCTGACAGGGGGAGGGGAGGGGTGTGCGGGGAGCAGGACGGGCGGGAATGAGGGCCACGTGGGAGAGCGGCAGTGGGGGTGTGCAGGTGTGCAGTGGGGCGCGAGCATGCAAGGGAGAGCGGCGGGCAGGATGCGGCTAGGCACACCACGGCATGCTCACGCCCCGCAGGCATGCCCCCCGTCTCCCGGCAGCCAGTAGCAGGTACTGCGCGCACCGGGTGTCGACCATGCGGGGGTCACCCAGGGAGCAGGGGCTGGTGGCGTTCCACCGCACAGTGCCGTTGCGGGGGTCCACCGCAAACACGCGGCCATCCAGCTCCAGCACCGCCAGCTCCCCCGCCACCGCGATGGTGGAGGGCAGCTGGCTGCCCAGCGGGAACTCGGCCGTCCACTGCACGCGGCCGGCATCGGGGCCGGCGATGGCGGCGCCCACCAGCTCCCACTGCCGCCCGTCCAGGCCGGTGAAGGCCACCAGCAGGTCGTCGCCAAACACGGCGCCGGGGAAACCGGAGATGGAGTCGGACCACGGCAGGCCCAGCGACCACTGCGGGACGGGCAGGGCGGGGGGCGGCAGCAGTGAGGAGAACGCGCCCCTGCCCGCCCGGCTTCCCGCGGCCCTCGGGGCCCCCGCCGCCTTGCCTGGGTGTTGAAGGAGGCAGGTGCGGCGCTGCAGAGGCCGGAGAGCAGCAGCGCCAGCCCCAGGGCAGCGCTGACCGACGGGCCACGACCGAAACGCCCGCCCTCGCGCCGCGGCGCGCCCATTGGCGGCGATCGATGCTGGTGAAATGGGATGCAAAGTAGATCAAGGCGGTCAAGGGAGGCTGCGCTAGGCTGGGCTCTTCCGCCCGCGCCGCCACGTCGCCGCTGGTGCTGGCCGATGCATGGCCGGCCCGCGGGCTGGCAGTGCACCAGGCAGGGCTGGCCGGGCTCATGGCAAGGCTAGCTTGAAAAGGCTGTTCGATACTGTACACATTGGTTGGATCCAGAGCTGGAACCTGCACTCGTTGGAGGGCGCTTGGAGCGCTGCCGCCCCCCTGCCGCCCGCCGGTGATGTCAGGAGCAGAGGGCCAGGAGGCCTCTCACACCATTCTGTGCACCAGCTGGGGTGCCATACACTCTGCTGGAGCCTCCGTCTGGACGCTCCGGGGAGCTGCTTCAAACCTGCGAGCAGCCGAGGTGGGCCAAAGTGCAGGCCCCCTCCTCGGAGGCAGCAGCATGGCAGCAGGATGCCCTGCTGAGCTTGCCTGGCCGCCCACTGCAGGCCAGATGGAGCCGCCGCCGCCGCCCCTCCCGCCGCTCCACGCCGCCGCCGCTGCTGGAGACTGTGATGAGGTTGCGCGCCTGCTAGCAGAGGGAACCCCAGTCAACTCACTGGAGGACCAGGGCCGCACGGCCCTTGTAGCAGCAGGCATTGGGGGCCACGACACCGTCATCCGCCTGCTTCTGGCCAATGGCGCCAGCCCGCTGCAGCCCGACTCCAAGCAGCGCCTTCCCCTGAACTATGCTGCATCCCGTGGCCACGTTGCCGCGGTGCGGCTGCTGCTGCAGGCGGCGCCAGCGGCAGCATGTCACGCCAACTCTGAGGGCCACCTCGCAGCGCACCACGCTGCATCATCCCGAGCACCCGGCAGCTTGGCTGCGCTGGAGATGCTGCTTGATGCGGCGCCAGACACCCTCATGGCCCGCACCACCCAGCCAGAGGGCACCACGCTGCTGCACGCCGCAGCGGCATTCGCAAACGCAGGGGCCTGCCGCCTGCTGCTGCGCCGCGCCCCCAGCCTGGCCATGCAGCGCATCGACTCGGGGCAGACGCCCTTTGAATTAGCACTGGTCATGGGCAGCCGCGCAGCCCGCATGCGCGCCACCTGGCGCCCTTACGACCTGTCTGTCGAGGCGTTTGTGGAAGCTGCGCGGGCACTGCTGCCTGCCGTGCCGCCCACGTACGTGCTGGCTGTCCTGGAGACGCCCAGGGGAGCTGACCTGGCAGCCTACCTGTGGCCAGACCTGGTGTCCAGCCACCCGCTCACCCCCGCCCAGTGGCAGCGCGTGCCCACGCCCTGCCCCGGCCTGGGCCGCGCCCTGCCCGCCGTGCTGCGCCGCTCAGAGGCGGATGCAGGGCGCCTGGTGGCCCGCCTGGCCGCCGCCGACTGGCAGCGCCTGCGCACCTTTGCGGCCTCCCTGCACCGCGCGCAGAAGGAGGAGGGTGTCGACCTGCCCGCCCCGCTGGTCCGGCACATCCTCTCGCTCTTTGATGCCTAGCAGAGGGCCTAGCTGGACTTGGATTCCCCCTGCAAACCACCACCAGAATGCTGCCATGCCTGTCCAGATGCCCTGTATTTGGTGATCACCGCCGCCCTCTCCCGCCCTAACTGCCCCTGCCTTGCATGCCCGTTCCCTGCCCTCAGCCCCTGCCCTCTGCCGCACCGTCTGCCTTGCACAGCCTCGCTTATGTTACAACATTGAAGCGGTCCTACAAATCGTGCAGCCGCAGAGCGCACGCAGAAACAAGCAGTACCAAGGTCGTGTGCCCAGGGGTGCGGCCGGCAGGAGGCCAGCCGGCCGCGGCAGGCGGCGCGCTAACGGTGGTTGCTCTTCTCACGCGCACGCCTGCCCGCCCCCACGGCTAGGAATAGGGTGTTCAGCTGTAGTAGGGCAGGATCTGCGGGGTGGCGGAGGAGGGGGGCACATGGGAACTGTCAGTCGGCAGCAGTTTGAACAGGCCAAGCACCACAAGCTTACAAGGATGGCGCTCACACATGCATGCAGCTGTGGCATCCCGGCAGCTGCTCTTGTGCTACAACCTGCACACAACGTGCAGCAAGCACTCGGCGCACCTGGGTGCAGATGTAGCCCCAGGCCGCGCCGCTCAGGCCGCCGACAGCGAAGCCAGCGGTGAACTTGTTCCAGCCCTGCCGAGTGGGAGGGACGTTGCAGAGCATGGGTTTCAGGAAGGGCTGATGGAATGGAAGCCATCCGGAGGAATCTGGGAAGCTGCGCAATGTGCAAAGCCTCACCATGCACACCACAGCCAACATGAGCGCAAGCCCGGCCGGACTGCCGCAACTGCACCAACCCTCCCTGTGCGTGTGCGCACCTCAGCAGACTGCAGGGGGTCGCGGGGGATGCTGCGACCAGACAGGGTCTTCACGCCCACCTGCACATCAGACGGATGGAAGTTGCAAGTATCAGTGAGCAGCAAGCTTTCATGCAGCACCTGCCCACAGCCCGGATGGCAGCTATCAATGCGTTGGCAGCAGCAACCAAGCCACTGGCGCAGAACGCGAGCTGATGCTTGTGCTGCAAAGACTGTGATCAAACGCCGCACCTGGGGGCCCTCGCCCTGGAAGGTCACCGCGCCGTAGGCGGCCAGGCAGAGGGTGAGGATCAGCACCGTGGCGGCGCCGTTGATGCAGCCCACAATCTCAGCCACGTTCTGCGGGCGGGCAGCACAGCGGGACGGGCAGGGTCGGGGGGCAGCAGCAGCAGGCTGGTTCCTACTAGGCCCCCAGCATGCCGCCATTGCTTAGTGCGGCTATTGCGCAACAGGTCTGGCAAGCTGCAGCAAGCCCCTCGAGGTACAGCTTCGCCGCCTGGCGCCCGCTGACATGTGCACACGAGCCAACCACTGCTCGCTGCATCCCAGGCACCCCGCCCGCACCTCCACGTTGCGCAGGGGGCCCAGCTTGATGAAGGGGCCCACCAGCAGGAAGCCGTGCGCCAGGCCAATCTCCACGCCGCGCAGCAGGGGGGACACGCCGGTGCTGCAGCGAGCTTAAGGGGAGAGCACGCAGGCTGAGGTGACCACGGCATGGCAAGATGGCAGCCCGCATGCTTTCATTGTCTACAACTGCTGAGCGCAGTGGGCATGAATGGTGCGTTCTGCGCACTGGGCTGCTCTGCGCCGCCGAGCTCCAAATTCAAATGCGCCGTTGGTGGTCCTGCTGCTGCCGCCGCTGCTGCTGCCCCCGGCATCCCACACAGCCGCTGCTCATCGTGTAGGCTTTCCGCAAGCGCACCGGTAGGCGGGGAGGTTGGACAGGTACCAGGCGATGGCGGGGGAGGAGGTCACGGGGGTCTCCAGCATGCCGATGAAGGGGTCGCCGCTGCACACCACACAAGCACGCAACCAGGCAGGCACGCGTCTCAGCACAATGCAGGGCACCAAAGGCATGCCAGCTGCACGGCGGCGGAGGTGGTGACAGGTGCAGCCTGTTGGCATGCACAAGGGCGCATCCACCAGCCAGCAGCGAACTGCGGCTGCCGCATTCGCCGCTGCGCCACCCAGTGCTGCGGCAGGTCGGCTGGCCACAGCTGGCCCTCTGCCCGGCTGCTCCCCCAGGTGCGCAATCCGCCACTCACTTCACGGGCTGGACCACCTGCGGCAGGCAAAGGCAGCAGCTGATAGGGTGTTAGCCAGCCACCCGACCACGGAGGCTTGCACAGCTTGCCGCCCCCCCCGTGCCGCAGGTTGCCGGCGCCGGCCGATCATGGCCCATTGGCGCCTTCCGCGCTTGCAGGCTGCTCATCCACATCCAGTGCGCCGATGGAGCTGCGAGCCGGGGCGTGCAAGCGCCTGCCGGGCCGCCCCGTGCGAGCGGCGAGGTGGGAGGGTCCTCCCCCCGGGCGCCCCCGACCCCATACTTGCCTGCACCTTCTCCTGAGCGGCGCGCACCACCACGGCAGCGCGGGCAGCGCGGGGGCGGGCACCCTGCACGCGCAGGGAGTTCACCCGCAGAGCGGGGGCGGCGCACAGGGCGGAGGCCATGGCTGCTGCTGGTCTAGGCGGTCTGAGGAGCACGGGGCAGCGTCAGACAGCCCGATGGCGTCGGGCCCGCCCCCCATGACCCGCGCCGGCTAAGGAAATGATTTCCACAGCACAGCATGCCGGGTTGCGGCGGCCGCAGGGGCTCCCAGGCCTCCTCAGGCCACCCTGCAGCCATGGGTGGGCGGCCAGCAGCCTGCGCGCTCCTGCCGCTGCCACCACCACCGCCGCCGCCCCCGCCGCCGTGCCGCCGCCAGGGCCATCCGCTCCCCTGCTGCTCTCAGGCCCTTCAGCCTGGTCGAGTTTACACTGTTTGGCGTGCCTATGCCCACACGGTATTCAGGCCACCAGCACAGCCAAGGTGCACCGCCAGCCAAGGTGCACCGCCAGCAGGAACAGCAGATGGTGCTTCATTGCGACGAGCGCACGCTGCCTGGCGGCCGTGCCTTGCCTTGCGGCTGCGCTCCCCCTGTTCCTGATCCTGATTCTGCCGCTGCCGAGCTCGACGCTGCTGCCCCCGTGCTGCTGTGGCGGGCGCTGCTGCCGTGGCCGCCGCTGGTCCAGCTCTGCTCGTGCCGCGCCGCAGCCGCTGGTGCCGCCGGCTCCTCCTGCACATGTTGCAAGTATGCTGCATGTTTGAGTGCACTGCACCAAGTTTACAGCGATATCCCACAGCGCAGTAGACATGGCAGCGGCGGTGTGCAGGAAGTAGCATGCCACCACATGTCAAGCCAGGCAGGCCCCCCACCCATCCCTCCTTCAGGCCTCCTGCACGACCCCCTGCCCGCCTCAGTTCAGCTTGCCTGCGGCGCCTTGGGGCGGCGGACCATGACATAGATGACGGGTGCATGGGGGCGCACCACATGCCGAAGTAGCTCAAAGAAGCCCTGCTTCTTCAGCCACGCCCGGGCCGCCTCGCTGGTGGCCTGCATGGGAGGGGGGCAGCAGGGTGCGATTGCAGCAGCTGAGCTGGTGTATGCAGAGGAAACAAGCTGCAGGAGCGGCAATGGCTGGGGCATCAAGGCAGCAGTGGCGGCGGCAGCCGCATGGGGATCATTACAGAGCAGCACATGCTGCACCCCAACAGCTTCCTTGCAAACATCCCTGCTGAGGCCGACACAGCAGGCCCGCCCAGCCAAAGAAGCAGCTGCTGCAATTCACGTGCCGCAGCAGCACTGCGCGCAGCAAGCTTGCCTCTGTGTAGATGAAGCGCCGCTCGCTGTCCGCCACCCGCTCCAGATGGTCCAGCAGCATGGACCCCAGCCCCGCACTGCGGTACTCGCTCTGCAGCGGCGGGAAGAAGCAGCAGGCGGCAGCAATGGGCAGGAAGCAGCAAGCGAGCGTTGCACGCATGGAGCCCAGGCCTGTGCTACGGCACTCGTACTGCAATGGCCGAAAGTGCAGGTGGGATGTGTGGTGCGGCCAGCAGCCCGACATGCAGCCTGCTGCTTGCCCGCTGCAGCTGCTCTGGCATGCCCCACACAGCTCTGCAACCTGCCGCCTGCCGCCAGCCCAGCCCATGCCAGCAGCCGCCAGCCCCACCTGCGTGCCAATGGCGGCCAGGTAGAGGAAGGGGCCGTGGCTGTCCGCAAATGCCGCCTTCTGCTTGTCCAGGGCTATGAGTGCCTCCCTCAGCGCGCTGCATTGTGCAGGGAGGTATCACGGTGCGATCAACCAGCATGCAACGACAGCTTGCAGGGCATTCATCAGCCTGAGCAGCCGGCAGGGCAGGGCAAGCTGGCATGCCATCGACACAGCAATGCACATGAGGCAGCAGGCGGAGGCAGCAGGGCAGGGCTCAGCTCACCGCCACTTCCCAAAGGGCGCAATCTTGGCGAGGCGCAGCAGCGCGCCGTACGAGTGCCAGGCAGGCTGCGGAGGGTGGGTGCAGCTGTGAGGTGGCAGCAGCGGCACAGCTGCCGCAAAGGGGCGGCGGCCAGCCATTGGTGCGGCGGCCAGCCATTCACGGACAACCCAGACAGCAGTACAAGCAACGCTGCATCTGGCTGCATCAGCGTCACCATCAGTGCCTCACCCGGTCCTCAGGCCAGCGCTGCATCACGGCCGCCGTGGTGCGGTCAGACAGGAAGAAGAGTTGGGAGGAGGTGGAGGTGGGGCCGCCGGCCGCCAGCACCAGGCGCAGCAGCTCCGCCCACAGGCGCTGGGCCACCTCGGGGCTGCGCCGCGCAAAGTACAGGCCCAGCCCCTCACTCGCCAGCGCCTTGAGAGTGGTGGTGAGGGATGGGCAGCGGAGCGGCAGGGGCCGGTTGCGGCGGCGGGTGGCGGCAGAAGGCGGCGGCAGCAACACAGCGGCGCATCGCCGGCGATCGGGTGCAGGCATGAACAGCTGTTGCAGGTGCTCGCCGCTGCCTACCTCGCTCAGCACTGCCACCAAGCGAGCGGAGACCGCCTCGTCCTCGAACGGCGCCAACTGGCGGAAGCCCAGGTTGCTCATGGCCGCGATCCAGGCTTACGGCAGGGGGCGCAGCGCCCTCACGGCAGCCTGGGAAGCGCGCGAGCTTCCGGGGCCGCGCGCTGAGGGGCGGGTTGCGGCTGCGCGGATGGTCCACGAGTCGGTGGTGGCTGCCAGGGAATCTAGACGGTGCCAGCGACGCCCACCCAGCACTCCAGCAGATGCGCTGCTACCGCCGCTGCTGAGGCGCAGCACGCGACCACAACCGAGCCGTCAATCAAGCAGGCTTGCATCGCATGCTTGGGCCGAAAACAAAACTCTGGAGCAACACCGGCTGAATCCTGGTGCGAGGGCGAGGGAACTGAAGCGCTGCAACACAACAGTTATGCAACCGCGCTCAATTGCAGCACGACACCAGACACCCCACCTAGTAGCAGGTCTCTAGCGTTACAAAGCGGAGAGGAGCATTCGTTAAAAGGGCAGGGGCGAGTAGTAGGCACGTAGGCAACTAAAGGTTGGCAGGATCGAAGGCAATAGGGGGGCCATGGGCAGGGCTGGTACATCGGCTGCTGGTAGTACAGGGCAGGTCGTCAAACCAACATGAAAGGGGCCAGCGGCGAGCTACGGCGCCGTCACGAGGACTGGGAGCAGCAAACGCAAGACGGTACAGGCGCAGCGGGAGGGAGGAAAAGCCGTGCAGCCTCCGCCCAGGGGCGGGCGAGGGCGGCGCAGAGGGGCATGGGCTGCCAAAGGGCGAAGGAAGAGAAGGCTGTGCAGGCTGAGCGGCCGGGGCCTCAGGCCCCGGCGGCCCTGGTGTGCAGGGTGTGAAGGCGGGAAGGAAGAAAAGAGCAGTCTAGAGAGCAGTGCAGGGGGGTTGCCGCAATGGAGCGGCGGCGGCTGTCGGGCTGCATGTGCAGGTGCAAAAGCCGCAAAAATGAATTTTCGCCTCGGGCGCTGGATGGATCCAAGTGTGTTTGGGTGGGGGCGGCCACCACAATGACACGTGTAGGACTTGAACTGGCGGAGGACCGCGCTCAGGGGGCG
>VIYQ01003693.1:0-28955 GCA_009928355.1 Chlorella sp. CH2018 | reverse complement strand
AGGGCGAGGGGGAGGGAGGGTGGGAGAGCCAGGTCGTGCACCAAGGACCCACAGCCAAGCTCCCCTGCCATCACAGAGCGCGCCGTTGTTGCCCACACCCACCGCTCCTCAGCTAGGCTGCTCAAACAATGTCATTGCAGTGCACCATCGCCAGCAGCCTACCCGAGTAGCGGTGCCGGAAGTGCTCATATGTCGTCTGGTTGGTGCAGACCAGGTAGCCGTGCAGCGCGGTCAGGCCGCCCACAAACCAAAAGCCCAGGAAGGTGTACACCGCGCACACAATGGCTGCCCAGTGGTCGCCTGCGCAGCGTGGCAGCGGGAGGTGGCGCATATGGTGACAGGGCAGCGCACACGGCAGCACGTGTTGTGCAGAAGCGGGCGGGAGCAAGCACGCAGGCACCAACGCAGCGAGATGCCTCTGTCACCCGGGAGCATGCGCCACGCTGTGTTGCACAGCACTGCCACCCATTGCACAGCGCTGCCACGCACGCACCCACGACGTCGCCAAACTGCCAGCCGGCATCGCGGGAGGCGAGCACGAGGTCGGCAATGGACAGTGCAAACACCCAGCAGCAGAGCAGGGCGGTGCCGGAGATGAAGAACATGAAGGAGCGGTAGTTGCGCTGCAGGGGGAAGAGCAATGTTTGGAGGGCAGGGGGCAGGAGTCAGGTGCGTAGGGAGTGGTCAGGAGTCAGGTGCGTAGGGAGCGGTCCGATGCGGAAAGCAGCAGGGCGATGCAACAGACGTCAGCGGCATCAACGTGGGCAAACAGCAAACAGCACAGGCAGCGTGCAGCAGCAGCTCTCACCCTGCCGATGCAGGTGCCCACCCAGGGGCAGTGGTGGTCAAACTTGTCCACACAGTTGTCGCACACAGCACAGTGCGAGCAGCGCGGAGGGCGGTAGTGGCTGCATCGGGCAGAGGTGGGGCAAAGGAGTTGAGCAAGATGCCTCGACTGCCGCGCCATTGTGCAAGCTGATAACGAACAACTCACTCGATACCTGCGGCCGGGGCTAGCCCGCAAGCCCCTTTGCCTGGCTGAGCGGCTGCTGCCGCTCAGGTGCCCACCTGCAGGTGGTGCAGTACTTTGTGCTGACTGTGTAGCCGTTGATCTGGTGGTCCTTGGTGGGCACTTGCATGCTGCAGAAGGGCAGGGCGGTGCAGGGACGGTGCTTTGGCGCCCTGTACAGCTTGCTTGCAACCGGCGGAGCTTGCAACCAGCTGCGGCAGGCACCCTGCAATGCGGCTGGTTAGCACAGTAGGCGATGCACCGCCTGCGCATGAGCCAGAAGGCTTCAGCCAATCTGAAAGGCATTCCCCGCTTGTTCCTGCCCCCAGGCGCACCCGTACTCCACATCAGGGTCAGGCGGCGAGCGCGGGATGAAGCCTGGGTCGGTCATGCTGGTCACCGCCAGCATGAGGAGCGAGAAGGCAATGAGCACGCCGCTGATGGCCACCAGCGCCCAGCTGATGTGCTCGCCCACCCAGGGCAGCACCCAGACGCAGAAGATGACTGCAGGGTGTCGGTGGTGAGGGGGTTATGAGCTAGAGCAGTGTGGGAGGCAGGGACGGGCTAGCAGCAGCCAAGTTGGCGAGAGAAGCAGCGGCAAGGCGGCATGAAATTACATGTTGCAAGCAGGCAAGCACGCACGAACAGCAGCCTGCGCAGCACGACACTCGCGAGAAGCGTCTGCCTGCACCCAGCAGCAGCGCAGCGGCAAACTGCCAGTGCCAGCGTCCCTGCAGCGGCGGCTGCTAGCAGCATGGGTCAGCTCACCCACGGGCACAATGATCAGCACGGTGGTGCCTAGCAGAGACTTATAGTCCGGGCCTGCAGCACCCAGGCGGAGCGCAGATCGTCAGCGTACGGCAGCACAAAGCATGGTGGGTCGGGGGCAGCCGTGGCGGTCCCACCTGCCATGCCAGCACCCACCTATGGTGATGCGGCCGCCGCAGAACACAAAGTGGGTGCCCGTGTTGATGCCACGCAGGCGCGGCTCCTGCTGCTCTCCATCCTGCTGCTGCGACATTGGGCCCGGGCAGTCCGGCCCTGCCGCCGCCGCCGCTGCCGCCCCCCAGGCTGGTCGGCAGGCTGCACGCCGGCCGCCGCCACTGCCTCAGCTCAAAGTCGCCGCCGCGGCTCTAGAGAGCGGGCGCAGCGGCGGGTTGAGGGGCCGGCGCCGCAAAAAAGGGTGGGGCCTTTGACGGGCGAGCGCTGGAGGCGGGTCGCGATGCTGCTTGCGATCAGTGGCCTGGCAGCCCGAGGGCAGCAACCACAGCGGCCGCCAGTAAGGGCGGGGGAAGGGGTGGGGCCTGCCGGGCCGGGAGGGCAGCGGGGCGCCTTCCCCTGCACGAGGATTGGTCGATCGGGGCGATCACAAGCGCAGTTTTGCCAGCAGCCGGCAGTGGTGCTGCCAGCGCTGCCGCCGCCACTTGTGCGCTGCCGCACGTGCCCCACGACTGCTGATCGCTCTTGCGCAACATTCCGAAATGCAGCAGGCCTTGGCTTGCTCAACCACTTGGCACACCAGCATGGGCCTTGGCGATGTTACAAAATTTGGTTGATGCCGCAGGCATGGGTGTCGGGTAGGGATGTCGCAGGAGACGGAGCAAGGGGGCGGAGGTGCACAAGGAATGCTGGAGCAGAGCGCAAAGCGAATGCGGTATGGTACAGAGGGCTGCGCGGCCGGGCGGCTGTGCACAGGGCCGCGGGCGGCGCTACAAGTGTGGATCGAGGGATCGCAGAGTGCGAGTGCAAGTACAGATGGCATCAAAGGCAGGGCAGGGGCGGGCAGGCGGCCCTGCTGCCCACCAAGCGCCGGCGGCTGGATGGGTCGAGAGCACCTCAGGTGCCCAGCCACGTGCGCAGGAGGCTGCGGCAAGCGAGCGGCAGCGCGAGGGAAGGGGGCAACGTGGCAATGGATGTGCAATGCATGTGCAGGTGCCGGGCGGCGGTGGGGCGAGGCAGGGCCCAAAGCGGAGCATGTTTTGGTTTGGTTTTCTGTGCCTGGGCAGCAGCAAAACGGCCACGTCCGGCCCGAATGCGGGCGCGGCGGTTTGGCAGCGGTCCTACCTAGAGCAGCATCAAAATGGCAGGCAGGGGTGGGAAAAAAGTCTGCAAGCAGTTTCTACGAATATAGGGAGTGGGAGCAGGGGTGGCAGCGGTGCATGTGGCAGCACACACTGTGGCTAAGGGGGTGCAGCAGCGGGTGGCTCGGCCGGCGGCGCCAGCCAACAGCAGCCCTGGCTGCAGCAAAGAGGGCCAGCCCTTCAGCCCCAAGGGTGACAGGGCAGCCTGCCCGAGCAGCAGCCTCTCGGGGTGGTCCAGTAAGCTGCTGCGGCTCAGCGGCAGAGCGGGCTGTGGGCTGCAGCCTCCATTCCGGCATCCATGGCTGCCCGGCGGGCATTGCGGCGAGCGCGCCGCCCGCTGCCGCTGGGGCTGCTGCCAAACAGGGATGCCGACGCGCCGCCTGGGCTTGTGCCGTAAAGCTCGGCGCGCACACCGGTGGGCACTGCGGGGAAGACAGGCAGTACAGGATGCTGAGCAAGGCAGGCAGGCAGACGATGAAATGGCTGCCAGCAGGAGCCTGCGGCTGATGCAGTTGCTAGGCACATTGGCCCATCCTTTGCCCTGCCCAGTCGTCCTCCCCTGAGCTGAGCCTCACCTGGCATACTGCTGCTGGCGGGTCCGCTTGAGGAGGCGCTGCCTGGCCGCGCCTTGCGCCCGCCGCCGGCGTTGGGCGTGCGGAACGAGGAGCCCGATGCGCCTGCTGAGCCCACATGGCTGACCACAGCGTGCTCGCCGCTCTTTCCCATCTTGTTGGAGCGCTTGCGCTCAACCACGGGGCGCGCCTGGCGGCGGCCGCCGCTGATGAAGCCGCCTGCGTGTGTGGAGAGGATGAGTGGGGCAGAGTTGGGGACTGGCGGGGAGGCAGTCAAGGCTGAAGGCCCAAGGCAGGCAGCAAGGCCAGTACAGCAGGCAGAGCCAGGCACAGCACGTTCAACGACCTCTGGCGGGGAGCGCCACACAGCCCCTCTACCGCACCTTCGCCGTAGCGACGGTTGCCCAGCACGACGCGTGCGCGGCCAGCGGCTGAGGAGAAGTAGAAGGACTCCACCTCCTCATCCTCCGCCAGGTCGTAATCATCGGCATAGTCCTGCGTGGGGGAGTGGGGGAGGGCGGGTCAGGACCAAACATACACAGCAGCAGCAGCTGCGACAGCAGCGGCAGCAGGTACGGCTGGGCTTCCCCCACCCAGCAAGCCGCAGCAACCAAACAGAGCTCCATCCAGCTTGCCTGCCAGGCCATGGAGTCGGCCAGCCGGCTCTCCTCCACCAGCGAGGCGGCGTTGCGGTCCACAAAGCGCAGGTGCTCCTCAAACCAGCGCGCACGCTTCAGCAGGCATACCGCCTCTTCCGTGGGGAAGTCCTGCGGAGGCAGAGGGGGCAGTCGTTAGAGTCAGAATGGACAGTGGGGTTTCAACAACCGCCGGTTAAGCAGCAGGCAGTAGATCCCTCTGCAGCTTCCTGCCCAGCCAGCCCACCTGCAGCTCGCCGTCCAGGGTGCGGTACGTGAGTAGCACGTCAAAGGGCTGCTTGCACTGCGGGCACCACGGCTCCGGCTTGTGCAGCGCCCAGTGCAGGATGCACGTGGCGCAGTACATGTGGTCGCAGCCCTGCAAGGGAGGGAGCAAGGGAGGGAGCAGTTCAGAGCGGCGGCAGGTGCAGCAGTTGCAGGACAACTGTCGCCACGCAGCAGCAGCTATGAAGCAGCGGCGGCAGCCCACGCTGCATCACCGCATCCCGGCGTTGCAGCTGCGCCCAACTGCGGCACTGCGCATCCTGCTGCAGCCACGCTCCGCACCTTGACCATGGCTAAGTTTTCCAGCGGGATACTGTTCAGGCAGATGGCGCAGGTCAGGTCCCCTGGCTCCGAATCCTCGGCTGCCAGTCCTGGCTGGCCAGCGCCGCCTGCCGCCGCCTCCGTCGCCCCCTCCGCACCGCCAGCGGCGCTGTCAGGAGCGCCAGGGGAGCCGTACGGGCCGCCATCCTCCTCCTCCTCCTCCTCCTCCTCCTCCTCTGACGAGCTGTAGTCCCGGTCATCCTCCACAACCGGGCGCTTGCCCTTGTCCTGCAGACGGCGCAGGGTAGGCAGCAAGGGAGGCAGCTCAGGCAGGGGGCGGGGCAAACCCCCAAGCCACGTGTCGACGGCTGCACACCTGCGCTTTGCTGCCCCTCTACCAACCTTGCCGGCTGATTCAGTTGCGGTGGCAAGCACTCAGGGCTGTGCAGCACAAGCCCGCTGCTACAGCAGCGTATGCGCAGCCAGCGCGCGCAGGACAGGCCGCCACATGCCCCAGCCACGCGGTTGGCCTTGGTGCGCACCTGCACGGGGGTCTGCTCCTCCCGCAGCTCAAGCTCGTCAAACTCAAATCGCATCTCGTCCTCCATGGCGGCTGGCGGGCGGTGGGGCTGGAGTGGCTCTAGAGAAGCGTCTGGCAGCTGCGCATGTGCAGCTGCGGCGACCTGCAGCGGCGGAGGGTGCAGCGGGCGGCCGTTGTCGCCCGCCGGCGAGCAGTTGCCTGGCGCGGCGCGCCGCCACCTCCGCGCGCCAGATATGAGCTACTGCGCCCCTGCTGGGCCGCCCGGGAGGGCGCCCGTTCGAAGGCGCGGCGCCGGCTGGTGCGAGCGGCTCACCTGCGCTGGTGCCGGCGCGGCGGCACCCTGTGCGTAGGTCTCGACTGTCCGGTGTCTCGACAGCACCGAAACAGCGCCTTGGCTACGGCTGAAAGTTGGTGGGTGGGGCGGAGACTTCGCCCCACAGGAACGCGTGACGCAAGGGAGTTTGGGGTGGCCAGAGGCCGAATGCAGAGTGGCGTGAAGCGCTCCCCGGCGGCCAGTGGCCCGCCCTAGAGGGCAGGGCCCCGGCGCCAGCGCAGCGGTCGGCATGGGCTCAGCTCCCTCTGGTGTGGCCCCGTCAGCGGGATCGCAGCTGTAGCGCACCCTGATTACGCCTTACCGTCCGCTCAAGGCGCCTCAGGCCCCAGCAGGCGCACGGACAGAGCGCGGGCATTGACCGCCGGCCCAGGCAGCGCGGCTCCAGCCCCGAGATTGCTCTAGGGGTGGCGTTAGGATCCAGGCAAGCCCATCCGTCCCGCTGCAAGCCGGCCGCCCGCGCTGCAGCGCTGCCGCGGGTTGTGGCTGCTGGCTGCCCGCCTTCCCGCCGCGCCGTCCATTGGGTGCAGCCCATGGTCTCTGCCCACTCACATGCCGCTCCTGAACCACGTGCGCAGACTGGTGGCGGACTAGAAGCTAGGCAGGATGAGCCTGAAGGACTGCACCTCCAACCTTCGGGCCCCCATCAACACGCGGGTGGCCGACAAGCCCACGGTGCGGCGCCCGGCTCGCAGCCCTGCCCTGCCAGATTCTGGTGCAGGAGGGCGAGCGACGAGCGCTGCACTGCCCATGAATGGTGCAGCTTGCTGTCTGCAGGAGGCTCCTAGATCCCTCATGTTGCGATGCGCATTCGAGGCTGCCCCTGCAAGCCGCCCTGCGAGCTTTCCAAGCCCTCCTGCCGCCACACAACCCCACCACGCTCCTGCAGGTCCAGGTGCACTCCACAGAGTGGCGCAAGGTGATGGCGGGCGAGCCGGTGGAGATCAACCCCTCGGTGAGCAGCTGGATCCGTTCCTGCGTCTACTTGCAGCAGCTGTCTCCATCGGTGGCAGCCGAGTGTGGGCCCTTCAACACTGCATGCGCCCACTAGACGTGCGAGGGGCACCTCTGCAGATACTCTAGAGCGCTGCCGCAAGCCTCACCGTCTGCTGCCGCTTGCGATGCGCGACAATGCATGCAGGTTGGCCACGGCTACAAGGTGATGACGGTGGACGAGTGGAGCGCGCGGTGGAAGACCAACGAGGCCTTCCCCGAGTGCCTGCAGTGCGGCAGCAAGAACACCAAGGAGCACCACTTCATGCAGGTGGGATCAGATGCGCGTGCTCAGCGGGCAAACCGGGGTGGTGAGCTCGGGTTACAATGCAAGCCAAGCTGGCTGGCGGGGGAGGCCCTGCGAGAGCACCCGGGAGCAACACTGCATTCGTGAGCGTTGCGAGCATTGCTGCGGTGCTCACCGGCAGCATCACTTCAATGACCATCCGCTGCCCGCCATCCACGCCACCCGCCCCCTCCTCTCCACCCCCTGCCGCCAGACCTGGTGCCGCGGCAAGAAGAAGTGGGAGAGCGAGTGCCTGTGCCTGGAGTGCCACTCCTTCTCCTTCCGCTCCTACTGCGACCCCGACTTCAAGACGCCCGAGGACTACGAGAAGGAGCGCTGGCAGGTAAGCGTTGAAAAACAGGAGGCCCTGCACTGCACGGCGGTGGCACTGAGAACTGTGCTGCCTGTTGCAGCCATGTGCGCCGGCTGCCGGCCCAACTGTTACATCCGAGGCGAGCTGTGCCGCTGGCCAGAGTTGGCTTCTTGAAACCCCACAACTGACTTGGCACTCAACCATGGCTGCCCCACCTGCTGCAGGAGCTGGTGAAGGGCGAGGCCGCCAAGCCGGTGGCTGCCAACTGAGGGGCAGCACAGGCATGGCAGCAGCCAGGCCTGTGGGAGCCCCACAGCAGCCACCGACTGAAGGCTGACAAAAAGCAGCAGCCAACTAGGCCTGCTCCCCAACCTGCGGACAGTTGCGCTATGGCCTCCGTCTGCACATAGGGTGCGTGCTGCTAAAAGGGCCCCTCCGGGAGGACTGGCGTGGCAGACACATAAGGCAAGGGCCTGCCACCTGCCCTGACGCAACTGCTCCGGTGTCACTGCCTCGAGTAGCATTATTTTCAGTCCGTCGTCACTAACCGAGCAAAGAAACGTGTCAAAGCACAGACACAGCAAAGCTGCATTGTAATGAACATCAAACACAGCAGGGGGCTGCAGTCAGAAGTCAGTGAGGAAGTAAAACGAGGCGCCAATGGGCCTGCGTGTGAGCATCAGCGGTGGTCAGCCGCATCACTGTGATTGAACGACCAAAGGCGGGCTGCTGCCTGGATGGCCTGCGCAAGTCCTGCTTCCACGCTAGAGGGGTGGAACGCCAGTGCTGTCTGCTGCCACACCAGTCCAGTCAAGCCTGCGGCAGGTCCTTATTGTAAGCAGCGCCACCCTTGCGAGTCAACACCGGGCCGCGGTCCTACTGCCACCAGGTGTTGTCTCGCTCCGTCAGCCGCTCGCTGCAGGCCAGGACGTGCAGCCCCGCGGTGCAGCTGCGATACACGCGGTGCACCCACTTGGCTGCGTGCCGGGAGAACTCGCGGCCCAGCAGCATGCAGCGCGGGTCCAGAGCTGCATCTGCAGCGGCAGCGGGGCGGGGAAGGGGCGTGGGTGGGTGGGACGACATGGGTGGCTGAGGTGGGCCACCATGGCGGAGGGCAGCTGAGCACGCAGCCGAGAGCAGCAAACCAAGAAGCATCATGTCCCATAAGTGTGCGCCACAGCAGCAGCTGCCTGAGCAGGCCCTCTTCAAGCATCCAATTCCTGCCAAGACCCACGCACCCTTGTACGTGTCCTGCTGCTGCACAAACTCGGCGTTGCCCAGCGTGGATGAGCAGGTCTCGCCTGTGATGGCCGCGGTGTCAAACAGCGAGGCGATTGCCGCCTGTGGCAGGGGAGATGCGTACGGCAGGCAGGTCTGTGCCATCCTCGTGCAGTTCGACCTGCCTGCGCACTGCTGTCGCGGCCAATGCCCCCTTCCCACTCACCCAGTGCCCATCCACCCATTCCCCACTCAACCGCTGTCTCAGCAGTCCCACCTGTGTGGCTGTCAGCCAGTTGCTGCACAGCTCGCTTTCGTCGCTGGGCGGTGCGTCAGGCGGCCCTCCTACTGTTGACCGCATGCTAGCAATCAGCTCTGCACGGGCAGGCGGGGCAGCAGCGCTTGGCAAGCTGTGAATGTTGCAGGCATGGCATGCCAGCTGCATGGGCAGAGCCAGCCACACCTAGGACCAAGATTGCCAGCGTGATCAGCGACCACTCCGCCTGTCTGAGCACCAGTCCGAACCCCTCCAACACTGGCACTGCGCTCTCACCCGCAGTGACGTGCCCTGGCTGGTATAGCTGGAAGTGGCCGCCCTGCACCTCCTCCCCCGCCCGCCCCGCCTGGTCGGTGGCTGTGTCACCCAGGCCCCGGCCGTGCACCCAGCGCTCGTAAGTGCCGCCTGTGGGGTCGCAGCTCGTCTGCAGGACGGGGCGGCAGAGGGGATTTGGTTGGTTTGGTGCTTGGTGGGTGGGGGAGAGTTGGGAAGCGTCCACCAATCCCACCGCTGGCAAGCAACCACAGCGTGAAAACACACAGCGCACGACTGCGACAGCAGCTGCTTGCCTCGTTGTCCAGGCCATACATGGCCAGCAGCGAGGGGATGTAGTGCTGATCGCTGATGCACTCACGGAACCTGCCAGGGTGGGGGAGGCGGGCACGTGGGCAAGGCCGCTGAGCATTGCAACTGCTGCAGCATGAGGCAGCCAGCACATCCCACCTGGCCAGCAGCACAACAGCCATGCGTGCAGATTTCCATGCCCCGATGCCTGCCCAACAAGCAAGCAGACCGTGACTGCGAAGGGCTGGGCAACGTGGCTTCACCCCACCAGCTTCAACTGCTCCAGAGCCCCCAGCACACTCACCGCCCCAGCTCCTTGTCCTCTCCCACGGTGCAGTGCCGCCCAAACACGCTCATCAGCTCGGTGTCATGCGCCACCAGTTCCGCATGCCTGGCAAGCGTGGAATGAGAGTGGATGCTACATTGCTCCTTCCCCGGTTGGCAGCCCACGAAGCAGCGTGGAACCCAGGCTGCCCGCTCCACTTAGCAATGACCTACCCTGCTGTCCACCCGAGCCCACCTGCGGTTGAGCACAAACCACTGCGTGGACTTGCGCCAGTGCTGGTCAGGGCTGAAGCGGTCGGTGGTCATAGCGGGTGTGCTGCGCTGGCGATCAAGCAACCGGTCCTGCAGGAGGGAAGGGTAGCAGGCAGGTTGGCCGGTTGGCGGTGCACTCAACGAAGGCAGCCGGGGAGCTGTGCAAGCCCAAGGCAGCGTGCGGTTAAAGACAGGCTGTGCAGCAGCGACTCCCCCAAAGGTGCAGCACCCACCTCGTGCGGGCAGGCATCCACTCGAGACTTGCTCTCGCTCATCAGCTGCTGGTAGAACATGGCTGGGTGGTACAGCGGCACTGCAGCGTGGGGAGGCAGCAGTGGTTGAGAGGCGCAGCGCGCTGCACAGGGGCACAGCAATGCAGGCAACCCACACCACCACCAGAAGCAGCAGCAGCCAGGTGAGGCGCCTTGGGCCATGCATGAGCCAGCGGCAACACATCGGCAGCACCCAACAAAACAACCCAGCCGAGCTGCATCCACACAGCTGCCAGACATGCACACACAGCAAAAGCCATGAAGCATGCCGCACCGGTGGTGTTGCCAACCAGCACAAAGCGCTCGTTGCGCTGGTCCAGCACTGCCGCTTCCACCAGCTTCTTGATGGCCACCATCATGCTGTGCGTGCCGGGGCGCACGCCCTGCAGGGCAGATGACAACGGGCAATGTCAGGTCTTGCTGCCCTGGACGTTTTGAGGCACAGCAGCACAGTTTCAGGCCGGTCAGCCGCGGCAGTCCAGCACCCACACCGTCACCCGCATCAACCGGCCCTTCCGCCATGCCTGCCCGCCCCTGCAACCACTGCACACGCACCGCGCGGTCGGGAATGAGGCGCCCCTGGAACACCGAGCCCTCTGGGTAGTCCTTGTACGCCGCACGGGCGTGCACATACACTGAGAACAGGTGCTGCTGAGCCAGCACCGCCTCGCTGCGCTTGGGGCTCAGCTCCTCCTGCACCGCCGCCACGCACAGCGGGTTGCAGGCTGCCGCCGCGCCACAGCGCCGCACGCAGTCGCCTGCGAAGGGAGTATGCGTAGGGAGACTTGACGACAAACGCACGAGCGCTGGCTGTCTGCTGCCCGAAGGCACAGGAACACTGGTCGTGAGCAGCGCAGAGCAGTGCGCTGCAGCCGATGCGACAATGCCCTACCGCTCTCGCCCCGTTCTGAGGCCCACCCACCTGAGGCGTCGCACTGCTGCAGGCAGAAGGCCTCGGGTCCCGCCAGGCTGCCACGCGGCAGCAGCCCCCGCGCTTCCCGCATCCACGCCGTCCACGTCATGTCGTGGGGCAGCTCCGTCTCGGGCGCAATGAACAGCAGGGCAACCTGCAAAGCAGTTGCGTGCCCCGCGTTGTGTGTATATCAGGGGCATGCCTGCTCTGCATGAGCGCAGCCCAGCCAGACATGCCTGCTATGCTACGCTTTCCGATGCCACCCGTTGCCACCCATCTGAGCCTGCTCGAGCCCACTGCAGCCTGGGCCCACCTTGCCGTGCGAGGGCGTGACCACGCAACGCGTGCCGGGGTCAGTAAAGGTTGCCAGGTCCGAGGTGTCATGGAGCGTCAGATAGGCGGGGCCGTCTGCCTCATCGCCTGCTGCGCTGATGCCGCCGGCCAGACTGCCGCTGGCACTGCTGCTGCTGCTGCTGCTGCTGCTGGCACTGCTGCCGCTGCTGCTGGTACTGCTGCTACCGGCCGACCAGTCGTCGCCGTCATCGTCGCCGCCTTGCTGCTGCGCTTGCTGCTGCGGGCGCTCTTGCTGCTCCTGATTGAGCGGCAGCTCCGATTCGCCATCCAGCTGCTGGCCCACGGCACCGGCTGCACCCACGGGTTCCTGCTGCCCCGGCACCGCCGGCGCCCCCACAGCTGCCTGCCAGTTCTGCTGCACTGGCTCATCTTGCGGCTGGGGCTGGAGGCCGGCATCGCCGTCTGGCGCGGCATGCAGCACGGCGCTGGGCTGCTGCGTGGCCTGCGCCAGCTCCAGCGCGCCCTGCAGCAGCAGGCGCGGAGGGCCGCTCTGCCCCGCCGCACCCGACTGCGCGATGTGGGCGGTCCACAGCGCCAGCACGCCCGCCACACTGACTATCAGCACTGCCTGGAGCAGCTTGGGCAGGGGGCTGCCCTTGCGGGCGGGCCGCGCCGGCGTGGCGCCCATCACGTCGCTAGCGGCAGGCGAACGGGTGGCGGTTGGCGGCGGCGGCGGGTGGCATCAAGCTGTCGGCACCTGCGCCGGGCCGGCGATCTGCAACCACGCATGGGGGGTAGGCCAGTTGTTTGACAGCGCCGGCGGGGCAGCAGAGCGCTGCCAAAGCGCCGTCAACACTTGTCTGAAGCGCACCTGCTCGCTGCCGGGGGTGCGGCGCTGTCGAAATGTCGCTGCGGGAAGTCGCTGGACGGTGGGTGGGGTCAGCAGATTGGCAGCTGCAGAAATGCAGGCTGTCGGCACCGCCAAAGCACACAGCATGCTGGCGGTGAACCAGGAGGTCCAGCGGGCATCGCTGATCGCGTGAGCGTGGCAGCAGGGCACTGTGAGCCAGGCAGCTCGCAGAGGAGTCGCTGGCCGCTCGTGCTCGGGACTGCCGCCTTCTGGCTGCGTGGCTGCGCCCCCACGACCTGTAGTAGTTGTGGTATTGCAAAAGCACGCGCTCCATAGCTCTCCAGCCCCCCACTGAGTCTTGCCGGTCACCGCCGCCGCCGCTCAAACGCCACCGTCGCCCGTCGCCGCCGCCGCCTCTCAGCAAAGCACTACTGCTGCAGCCAGCTTTCAATCGCAACAGCTCAGCATGTCCGCCAGCTTCGCGGAGGCACAACGCTCAAACTGCACCCGGCCAGCAGGCGCACCTCGATGCGCCACCACGCCTCGCCCCCTTGGCCCGCCAGCCGTCGGTTGGAGCCCAGGTACAGCGGCGTCGTCCCTCTGCACTTATGTTTGGAAAGCCTGCTCATCGCCCCACTCGCACATCACCATCGCTGGAGGGAACCAATGTCACCGCTTTGTGGCAAACTTGGCAGATGCTCCGGCTAGACGCCAGGGACCAGCCCGCCTGCTGTCTCTCCTTCTCGTCTATTGGCACTGCTTGACGGGGCTGCCATGTCTCGTACGCTGCAGCTCTCACTTCAGATAGCTCACAGACCAGTTGCAGCGTCTCGACGATGCCTGCTGCTGCCCCGCCAGCAAGCAAGCTGCATCTGCGCCATCCCAAGAAGATTTAGCTCCGCGCGCCTGTCGGTTGCGGCACAGCCTCAAAGGAGCTGGGCGCCGCACTTCCTACAAGTGCAGATTGCGACTGATGCAGCAACTCAGCGTGTGCATCTCTGCGGTGTGCAAGACACGAGCCACAACAGCCTGCAGATGTTCGTACCTGCAGATGGTCGTGCCTGCTGAGCTCCCGCGCCCATGCCTCCACTACCGCTGCTCTTGGCTGCCCCAATCAGCCGCCCCACCTCCCCCGCGGCCTTGCGCCCTCTCTGCGCTGCTTTCTGCCCTTTGGACCGTGCATTCAGACGCAATGTGGGCACGAGCGTGGGAGCAAGCGCCACGCAGGGCGCCCCTGCTTCAACTCCTGCTGGCTGCCCTGCTGCTCTGTTCTACCGTTCAGGCTGCTGCAGCAGCGCTTGCACCTGCACCCGCGCCCGCACAAGAGGCGGCAGCTCCCTCGCCCTCTGCCGCCGCCCGCCCTCTGCCGCCGCTGCCGCCGCCGCCAGCAGACGACTTGGTAGCGGCAGAGGCAGCCCTGCTCGAAGCTGACGGGGATGGCCCCACCAGCCTAGCAGGCGCGCTGCCTGACGACGTGGCAGCCCTGATTGGTGACAGCGCAGCACAGACCGACGGCGAGGGCCGCAAGCAGCCCGCCGTGGAGCTGCCGCCGGTGGGGGAGCGCCAAGGTGGGCGGGCCAGCTGGCTGATCCCATTTGAATTGCAGCTGGGTCCAGTCGCCTGCACCGGCTTTGAAGCAGCAGCACAGCGGCCCATGAGGCACCTGCTTGGCCTGTGTTAGCACCCGTCTTCCCCCTCCTCTGCAGGCCAGCTGGTGTCCATTCTGCGCCCGCCACGCGGCGCTGCTCTTCCCCCTCTCACCGATGCACAGAAGGCAGCCATCCCGGCGCTGCAGAAGGCTCGCCAGGGCACTGCCACGGTGGTGTATCAGCGGTGGGTGTATGGCCGGGGCAAGCGGCAGCGGGAAAGGGATGGGGCGGGAGGGTCGGTGGGGGCAGGCATGCCCTGCCACCTGCTTTGCCTTCCTACGCCCAAATCCACATTGCATCGTGCATTTGTGCCGTGCAGGGCGGTGGGCAACCTGGATGCGGCCAGCATGGCATGCGGCATCACCTATCTCAACAACCACTTTGCGCAGCATTTTGTGGGTGCGTGCTGCCGCATTGCGCTGTTCCACAGTGTGCCGCCTGCCAGGCACAAGAGCATCTGTACTGCAGCTAGGCAGGTGGCCTGCTGTGGCAACTGCTCGCACAGCTGAACTGAGCAGCCTCTCGTTCTGCACACCTGCCACCTCCTCCGGCCCTGCCAGGAACCCGCCTGAAAGCCTCTCCTTCGGCGCCGCAGGCCTGCCGGTTGAGCTGTTCCGTGAGGGGCTGCTGTGCGGCGCCTGCGTGCGCATGTGGTGTGTGGACTCCATCTGCGAGGACGCCGGCATCCGCAACGCGACATTCATGGCGAGTGGGTGGGCAGCAAGCGGCGGCAACGTGCTCATACGTGCTGCGCAGCAGGGCCCATTAGGGGATGGCGGTACAGTCACAGCTTGGGAGCAAGCCGCGTACGCTGCACTGCACTGCACTGCGCTGCTGCAGACTGGCGTTGCTGCACAAACGTTGGAGCTGCTGCTTGCGGCTATGGACAGGCAATAACGCAACACAGCTAACCTGCTGAACGCTTTACCCTGCCCAGCCTGCAGGTCACAGACTCCTGCAACGACTGCAAGCGCAACGACTTGGTTGTTGCGGCCAAGGGCATGACTGAGCTGTCGGGCGGCGTCAACATCAACCGCAACCCGACGCTGCAAGTGGCCTGGGCCTTTGAGAGCTGCGCCAGGCTGATCACCGGAGGCATCAAGGTGTCGGTGCTGGGCCAAGTATTTGCTGGAGCGCTGCCTGAGCAGGCAGCAGGCAGCAGGAACAGCAGAGGCAGCGACTGCCGGCTGGGATCGGGAGGGACTGAGCGGCAGAGGCTGCAGCGATTGCATGCGAGCGGTAGTGTCCACAGCGCGTGCCCACATGTCAGCTCAACACCTAGCATGCGCATGAACTGGGCTGAACGGTCTGCCCTGCCCACCCTGCGGCCCGTTCAGATGATGCCCAGCGACAAGACCAGCTCGAAATTCCTGGGCCTACAGGTGCGCTCTGATTTGTGCGGTTGCGTGCCTGGTTAGCTATTGCATGGCGGCAATCCTGATTCGCCTGGTTGGGGAGCCTGCGCTGCGAGCGCTGGCTGCAGCGACAGGTCAGTTGCACTGCACTGAGAGGGTGGGACGCTCACACATGGGCCCTTCCCAGCCCCAGTATCCCCGCCTCCCTCCCCTTCCTCCCTGGCAGTTCTCCAACATGAAGGCTCTGCTGAAGAGCGTGACCCTGAACAACATCCCCATGCAGAGGACCAACTACGGGTGCGTGACGTCTGGCAGCCACTGCTTTAGTAGCAGCCACTGCCTGCTGACAGCAACCAAGATGCCGAGGCATTGCGATGCGCCGTGGCGGCGGGAGCATGAGGCGCCTCTTCCAAGGCTCCTTCTTGCCCTCTCATCATCCCTCACCGCATCCCTCGTGCACAGATACTGGGTGATCGACACCCCCGGCAAGAACATCGATCTGCGTCCGCCCTACACCCTGGTGCTGCTGTCTGCACAGAACCAGCGGCTGGCCACCCGGCTGGAGTCGCTCAAGCCGCAGACGCTGGACGTGCAGTTTGGCTGAAGTGGTCGCCCGGGCTGCTGTAGTTTGGCTTGCAGCGCGGGATCCGTAGCAGTGCCCTGAAAATGACCAGCGTCGCTCCTCGGCCACCCTCTCCATCCATCTGCTGACTTGACGTTGTGCCTCACTGTCGCGGCCTTCGAATCAACTTGAACCGCCATGCTGTTTCAACTTATTGCACCACAAGTATGTAACAGGGGACCCTGCTCAAGGTGCTGTGGCGGCCCTTGCAGTTGCTACAGGATGTTACAGCAGCAGTTTGCACTGTGTGCAGCAGCAGGCGGCAGTGCATGCGCATCGGCAGTCTAGATCATGCCGGCCCCTCCACTGCTGCCGCCCTTGCCAGGACCGCCCGCTGGCCCCTCCCCAGCAAAGCCCGCTGGCAACTCCATTTGTATTATTTCGGTCACGTTCTGCCCCTCCCTTTGTACACTGTGCTGCCTGGCGCCTCCGCCCTGCTGCGCCTGCTGCGCCTGCTGCGCCTGCTGCGCCTGCTGCGCTCCGCCGTACCGCCGATCCCGCTCCTGCTGCTGCTGCTGCTGCCAGTGCTGGTCCAGGCGCCGCGGGCTGTTGCCTTCGGAACCGTGCAGCTGCAGGTCGGCGTAGCTGCCTCGGAAGCTGGTGCCCGCCTGGCGCCCGCCAAACAGGGGCTTGAGGAAGCCCTCGTCCAAGTCCTGTCGGCAAACCAATGGCGAGCAGGTTGGGTTGGTAGTTGCTGAGCAACCATTCAGATGGACAGGACAGCAGCTGCAGGTAGCCGATGTTTACCCCAGATCATCAGGAGTGTTCCATACAACAGCCGACAACGCGCGCTGCTGGCGTGAGGGCACCACCCCATCCTATGAAATGCAGCAGCGCACCCGGAACCAGTCGTGAAAGCGAGAAGACTGCTCAACCTCCATGCGCAATGGGCGACCGCCGCCAGGCGCCATGGCGTCGCTGCGCAGACGGAGTGGGCGGGGCGGGGCGGGCCAGGCTGCCGTCGTTACAGTACGCACATGCGCTGTACAAAGAGCAAATCATGCTCGCTCTTCCTGCCCTTGCAGCAATCTTCAAAAACAGCTAACCTCCTGCCAACAAACAGGGTGCCCCACCTCAGCCCTTCCGTCCAAGCCATGCCGTACAGGTCGGCATCGTCCTTCCCCTCCAGCTCAAAGTGGCGCAGCAGCGGGCCAGTGGCGGAGCCCAGGCCCAGTGTGGTGACCTGTCGGGAGGGTTTGGCAGAGAAACATCACACACTGGTTGGGAGAAACGTCACAATTGCACGCGTTCACAATGGAAACTGAGAGGTGTTGGGATGTCTGCATGCCAGTGGCGGGGCCCTTGAGGCAGGCCCAGGGTGGAGGGCTGCAGCTGTGGAGGCATGTGCAAGAGCACAGCCGTGGCTTGTAGCACGGCCCAACAGCATCGCATGGCGGCGCCGCCCCTCATGCAGCAGTAGTGGGATCGGACCGCCGTGCAAGACCGACCCACAGCTGGGCAGCATGGGCCCGCAGCTCACCACCACAATCAGCAGGGTGGCGGTCTCGATGGCTGGGATGCCGGTTTCGCCAGGACGGTCGCTGCGTGGCAGGTTGACCACTGCAAGGAGAGGCGGCGTGCGGTGACACGTGGGCCAGGCCAACAATGCGCGCGATTACTTGCACGGCGCATTCATGCGTAGCACTGACCGCGTTCTTCCTTGCACCACCAGCGCTGCCGCCTTACCAAGGCCGTACGCCACGGCACCGCGCAGCCCAACTGCCAGCAGCATGCGCTGCAGCGGCATCGGCAGCTTGTGGGTGCGCCTGCGGCCAGGTGGGGCAGAGGGCATGGCATGCAGGATCGAGCGAGTCACGGCCATGGCCATCCTGTGAAGCAAAGTTCTTGAGTGCAGGCCAGGAAGGTGCATTGATTGGCACTCAGGCTGTGCTCCCCCGCAAGCCGACCCTGCCGCGCACATACGCAGGCCCAGTTCACAAACCAGGTGCTGCGCGCCCTCACCAGAGGTTGATGAGGCGGGAGCACAGCCCGATGTTGGCTGCCCGGCTCAGTACCGCCAGCGGGATCCCCGAAAAGAACAGGCCAAAGTCAAAGGCGTGCTGGGGAGGAGGAGGAGGAGAGGAGGACAAGCATAGGTCTGGGTGTTAGCACAGTCGCATCGTTTACGACCAAACACGCAGGGTGCATGGCCACAAAGCGCAACGCATCTTGCAGAGGAGGACTGATCAGTCCTCATGAGCGGAACCAGCCCGGCAGCACAGCGCAGCGCACCTGCATGGTGGCCACCTGGAGGCCCAGGTATGCAAACACAAACATTTCGGACAGGAAGGACAGGAACTCAAAGAACTGGCGCAGCGTGACCTGCACCCAATGGGTGGTTGTTGGTTTCGGGGATGGGGTGGCGTGGAGGCAAGCTGCTTTAATTTTGGAGGGGATGGTGGGGAGGCAAGAGGCACCCAATGAGCTGGCGCAGCGCGGCCTCATTGCATTTGGTGGGGAGGAAGGGGAGCGGGTGGGTGGTATGGGTGCGGGGCGTCCACTGTGCATGGGAGCCACCACCACACCAGCAGCATGCTACAAGCAGCATGCCGCCACTCCCATGCTTTCACAGCGCAGCCTGCAGACAACACCCACAAAGCCCATGGCGTTACCTGTGCACTGATGGAGGCGCTGTAGTAGGTGTAGTGGCTGTGACAGATGCCGCTGAAAAATAGGGCCACGATGCCGCTCATGCCTGCCATTCAACGTGGCGGTGCAGTGGGGCAGCGATGGGCGGTGCGGCGCACATGAGGCCCAGACTGGAAATAAGATAAAGACTAGGCAGAGCAGCTAACACACATGGACGCGATCCGCGTGGCTGTGCATGGCCGCACATGAAACCACATGCAACGCATCATGCGCTGAGCGCAGCTGCACTGCCATTGTCGCCAGGGATGCGTCACCAGCCCACTGCTCACCTGCCACCTCAGCCACTAGATAGGCCAAGTAGGAGCCCATGACTACAATTGCAATCTCATAGGACGTGCCCTCCACCCCTGGCATTGGTGGGGAGGGGGCAGGCACAAAACGCAACAGCCGATGTGAGCATCGCACGAGCTTCTGGATAGGGTTGCATGAGGGGCGTGGCGCGGCATGGCATGCCATGGCATGGGCAGTGAGAGCATGGCACTCCATGGCATGGCGGTGCAAGGGCATGGCTTGGCCCAGCATGGCGTGGCAGCATTAGTGCCGTCATGGACAGGCAGGGCAGGACAGCATCCGGCATGACACGTGGCAAGGCATGGGCATGACTTGGCAGCTGGGAAGGCACGGCAGCAGCACATGCACGGCATGCCAGCGCATGCCATGCCACAGCAGTGCCAGCCATGCCATGTCATGCCATGCCATGCCATGAGAAAATTGAGCAGCCAGCACACCTGATGGCTCCATTTGGTTGAAGCGCTTGAGCACGGCGGCACAGGCCAGCGCCACCGCCACACCAATGGCCATGCTGCCAACCGCCAGGATGCAGAAGCGCAGTAGGATGGCTGCGGCGGGGGTGTTGTGGGAGCGAGGGAAACGGGCGGTGTGAGGAACACTCCAGGGTGCAAGGAATAGTCCAAGGTGTGAGGAACAGTCCAGGGTGTGAGGAATAGTCCAGGATGCAAAAATGGTTGGCGGCGCCGGGGGTGCGCCACGGCTCCTTACCCACACTTGCAGCTGCATAGCTCACCCGGCAGCGTGGTCACCCCAAACGGCTTGTTCACAAAGTCGGCGGTCGAGCGGAAGAGAACAATGGCCACGGCACTGCAGGGAGAGGGCCAATGTACGTGGTGCATGCTTAAGTGATGGGAAACAGATGCCACACTGCACCCGTGCCTTGCACCAGCGCGTCCCTCACACAGTGCACCGATACTGGACTCATCCAGCACACCCTCCCCACACCCTGAGCTGCACACCCAGCGGCGCCAACCCTAACAGCATCCTGCCAACCATGCACACGGCTGCAAAGGACAGATGCAGCTGGCTCACTCGTTCAGCACGCTCTCCCCAAACACCAGGTTGTACAGCAGCGGTGGGACGTCCATGTCGGCAAGCACGGCCAGCGTGGCAACGGGGTCGATGCTGCTGATGGCCGAACCTGCGGCCACACATGTGACAGGAGGGAGCTGCCTTGAAAGGTAAGCTGGGAGCTGGGCTGCCTGTTTGCGTGGCCAGGTGCCCCGCAACACGGCATTGCAGGCATGCTGGCTACCTCCACTGCCGCAGTCGAGGGCAGAGTGCGGGGAGGCAGCTTGGGCGTACCACCTACCGTAGGCAAGGCACTCGATGAAGGGAGAGCCGCCCAGGTGACTGCGCCGCACAATGCCCAGCAGCACCAGGAAGTAGGTTGCCAGGCCGAAGACCAGGGCAGAAATGAAGGTGCCCAGTATCTGCGGCCAGGGATGAGCGGTTGGTGCTGGGGATGAACCGGTTGGTAGTTCACACCAGGGGGCGTCACCGGCTGCTGCTGCCGACCATCACACACCACGCCTCGACTCCTGCTGTCCCACAGCAGGCATGCAGCAGGATGCTCACCGCATACACCAGGATGGCCCCGGCATTTGCAAAGAACTGCGGGGCAGGCCAGGTGGGGAGTTGGGCGGGCAACGCTGGGGAGGGCTGCAAGTGGCAGCGACGGAGGCAGCTCGGCGGACCGTGCGATACACCACAGGCCTCCTCTCACCTGCCGCTTCTTCAAGCTAAAGCCTGCTTGATAGACTATAGGTGGCAATAACGCATAGAAGAAGGCCGCTGGACTGCAGCAGGTTGTGAGGGAAGCAGTGCAAATGTGCGGGCAAGTGTTGGGAGTGAGCAGCACACGCGCGCCCTGCCCGGCGGCCAGCATCCAGCAGCAACATCAGCAACGTCAGCAATGCCCATAGAGCTGCTCCTCTGAGCATCCTGAGCGTGAACACACTCACGAGAAGCGCAGCGGCTGCGCCAGGCCCGCGATGCGCGTCACGATGCCTGCAGCAGCGGGGCGACAAACAGCAGTGTCAGGTTGCAGTGGGGCGCCGCGGCAAGTGCCAGGCAAGCGAGTGCGATAAGCTGCAGCTGTCCGCCAGCTGTCGGCCGAATCTGCAACTCAAGCGACAAACACATGTTGTACAATACAAGCTCTCAGCACACCTGCCAGGATGCCCAGCAGCATGGCACAGCTGGAGGGCGGCAGCGCGCGGAGCTTTCTGCGCTGGATCACGTAGGACACCGTCAGGATGGCGATCAGCAGCGTCCACACAATCAGCAGCTCCACCTGGGGGTAGTTGGAGAGGTGGGGTGATGAGCTGGTTGATGCGCTTGTGAGCAAGCGGCGGCAGGGGCAGCAGTGCGGGACAGCAAGGCAGCAAGCATGCAGACGGTGGCTGGGAGCAGCAGTCTGCAGCCTTGTCATTCACAGCACTGCTGCGCAGCGCACCGAGACAAAGGTCTCGGAGGACGACATGGTTGCCGCTGCAGGCGCTGCCCGTCAACTACGCCGGTGGCGGCAGCGGCGGCGGCGGCTGCTCCGCCCGCCCGAGCTGGTCGGTCGGAGGGCTTGTGTGCGTCTCCGCTCTGTCCCGGGTTCTACGAACGGCTGCCCGCGCTTGCAGCGCCGCAGGAGGAGAGTGGGCGCGCTGGACCCGCAGAGGTGCTTCCCGTGGGCCACTCCAAACGATTCAAGGTAATGATCGTAGCCCGATCTCACGCGCCCGGGCTTGCACAGGCGCCAGGCCGCCCGCACGTGAGCAGGACAGCGGCTTTCCGCTTAGTTTTGCGTGGCTGCGACCGACGGAGCATGCAAGGAACATGCGAGCTCACCATGAGCCGGCGCCATGTCGCTGCAGGCTGCCCCGCCCATGCGCCGCCCCTGTCCCCGCCGCCGCTTGGCGCATGCTGGCTGAGGCCGCTGGCCGCCGCCTCTTCGTTCCAGACAGTCGCACTTGAAGTTACAAGGCCTTGCACAGCCTGGGAAGGCGTTCTCCAGGTTGCAGCCAGTACTGCCTGGCTGCCGCCACAACCGCCGCCTGCGACGAGGGCGCGTTCGCTCTCGGAGCGGCCGATGATCTGCAGCTGTCTGCCAGCACCCTGGCACTGCTGCACAAGCGTGTGCTGGTGCCCTGAGCCTGCGTGTGCGGCCTGATCGCGAGGGTAGGCGCTCTGCAAGCCTGCCCTCCAGCCCTTCCTGCCCCTCTCCCCAGCCATTGCAAGCTGTGCTGTGCATCTATTACCACCTCCACAGCTGCAGGCCAGGGAGGGCAATGCACCGGCTGGCAGGGGCAGCCCTGCTGCTGGCGGCTGCTGGCGCGCTCTTGCCGCCGCCCGCCGCGGCGCAGCAGCTGCCGGCCGGCCCGCTGAAGCTGCCTGGGCCCAGCAGCGCAGCAAGTGCCACAGCAGCGGCGGCAGCAGAGCAGGGCCAGCTGGGTTGGTTCGATAAGCCGGCGCAGCCAGCAAGCCCTGGAGATGAGCCACTTGGAGTGGCAGGGGGCCGCCGCTCGGTGCAAGCGGCGGCGGCAGCCACACCAGGAGAACCTCCACATCTCCCTGCCAGCCGTCTCTCAAAGCAACGCAGCCAGACAGGTAGCGGTGTGGGTCCCCTCAGCCGCCGCCTGGACGAGACCAGGCAGCAAGTTGCAGGGCCGCTGACACTGCCTGGTCCCGGCCAGCGCTTCTCAGGCGCCGCTCAGCTCACAAACCAGCTAGTGACGGCTGGTGGCAGCCCGACAGCAGAGGGCAGCACAGGCACAGGTGGCCAGGAGGGAGCTGTGCAAGGCAGCAACACTCAGCGGCTGCTGGCGGCAGCGCCGCTCCCAGAGGCCCTTCCGCAGCCACCAGAGGCTGCATCACCAGCAGCACCCACAGCTGAGCAGCCCGCTTCGCCCTTTGCAGCGATCCTGCCGACTGCTGCTGTGCCCGTGGCTGAGGCGGCAACAGCAGTGGAGCAGCCTCCAGCAGCGGAGGCGCTGGCAGCCGCTGCACCGGAACAGGAGACGCCTTTTGAACCACTGTTTCCTTCTGTGCCGCCAACCGAGCTGTCGGTGGCCCCTGCGGCCGAAGGTCTGCCAGCTGAGGCAGTCCCAGAGCCTGTTACGGCTGCCGTGCCGGGGCCGGGGAGCGAGGCGACCCTGCTGGAGCAGGCAGAGCTTGCCCTGAGCGGCCCCACCGGTCCAGCAACCACGCCCGCCTTCCCACCCGCCGCCGGCTCTACTGGCATATCAGCAGGCACAGCAGGTACGGCAGGCATGGCAGCACAGCTGGAGCCAGGGCAGCCGCCGGCAGGGACACCAGGCTCCAACTTCTCCAGCCTGATCAGCTTGTTGGACCCGCCCGCCGCTTTCCAGATGCCGCCGCTCAGCCCGCAGCAGCAGGAGAACCTGCCCAAGCTGCAGCAGCTGCGGCAGGGCATCGGCACGGTCAGCGTGTGGAGGGATGTGGGCAACTTTGGAGGCACCCAGATGGCGTGCGGGATGGGCTTTTTGTCGGGTGCGGGGGCGTGCGGGGCAAGAGGTGGATGGGGTTGCAGGGCATGCTCAGGCTTGCTGGGACAGTATCCTCTGCTGCAGCTGTGTGGTGCAGCCAGCAGCAGCAGCAGCAGCAGCAGCATCGGCATGTCCCAGCATCATCGCGAGTAACAACTAACCAGTCTGCCCACGTCTGCCCACGCCTGCCCCCTCCAGACTACTTCAAGGACCACTTTGTGGCCCTGCCCACCGCACTGTACCGCTCCGGAGAGCTGTGCGGCGCTTGCGTGCGCATCTGGTGCGTCGACTCCGTCTGCACCGATGCTCTGGTCCGCAACGCGTCATTCATGGTGGGCTGGGATGATGCCAGCTTGGCTGCATCCTCGAGGGGCAGGGGGCTGAGCCGCTGAGCGGTCGCACAGCGGCGGCTGCCTGCCCTCACGCGCCGACCGCCTCAGGCGGCCGACTCCTGCAAGCACTGCACCCACCTGCTCGATCACCACATGCATACGTTACAACCCAGGTTGAGCCTGCATTCCCCAATGCCCCCAGGTCACCGACTCCTGCAAGGACTGCACCGGCAGCAGCATCCTGGTGTCGGAGCGCGGCTTCGCCAACCTCACGGGCGTCGACGTCAACATCTCACCCAAGTTGCAGGTGGGCTGCCTGCCAGTGGCGGCACCAGGCCCCGCACTCGGGCAGCCGCTGGACGCTGTGCAGTGCGTTCACTGCTAGTAGCAGCCATGGGGCAGTGTTGGGTGCCAGGGCGCGCCTTGCTGGTGGCGGCAGGCGTGCTGTGTGCTTGACACTGAATGGTTGCACCGCCCTTGAGCACGGCTTGCAGGCTGCTCAAGAGTGCTCGGGAGTCCCACACAGCTGTGCCTGCATTCACCTTCTTCTCCCCGCAGATCGCCTGGGCATTTGAGTCGTGCGCGCCGCTCATCCAGGGTATGCTCAAGTGACCCGGGGGGAGAGAGCACTCGTTTTGTCCCGCTGCACGCAGATGCTTGCGATTGCCCATCACCGCCGCAGCTCGCCTCTTCCCTGCCTGCTGTAACCAAATGCTGCCGCACTGTGCACCGTGGTGGCATGGCATCCCCCCCATCCAATCCCCTGTTGCCCACCCCCCTCAACAGGCGGCATCCGCATGCTGGCCTCCAAAAACAACGGCGCCACCTTCCTGAGCTACAATTTCAGGTAGTTGCAGGTTGTTGCTTGCAGATATGGGCTAGGCCTGCTCGATCGGGGCTGCCGCCGCCGGCGGCCCTGCTGCTGCCGCCATGACCCCACTGCTCAGCATTGCTTTAGCAGACTGCGCACTCGCCCTTCCCTGCCCCCCTTCACCCGCAGCAACCTGCGCCAGCTGCTGCGGTCGGTCACCATCGGGGGTATACCCTTCACCCGCACAGCCTACGGTAAGGGCGGCCGGCGCGTGCAGAACGGGCGTGCAGCCGATGCCGAGCAGAGCATGCTGGCCCGGCGCCGACTGGAATCGCCGCCCATCTGCCGCATGCAAGCCCTCGAGCACTTAGCTTGCCCCGCCTTCCACATTCCCGTTTGCCCGCAAGGTGCGTGGGAGCTCAACAGCCCCGGCCGCAACATCGCCATCCCACAGACTGGCGCAGAGATTGTGCTCACTTCTGTGGACGGCCAGCGCATCTCCAAGCGCCTGCGCAGCCTGGGCTCCCAAGACCTGGGCATAAACTTTGCTTGAATTGCTTGCATTGCATCCATTGTTCAACAGTTGGCACCTCGCAGCCACCAGCTCCGTGCAACTGCGTGCCATCCCGTGCATGCGGCGGGCAGCGTCCAGGGAAGGCGGGCGGGCACAAGTGCCTGCACCGTCGGCCTCTGCCATCCACTGTTCAGTTGTACTTCCGCTGCATGTGTTAGCGCCTTAATGTATTAGACGTGGCGTACGCCTTCTCAGAGGTCGCTCCAGTGTAAATCGCCGTGGAGCGGGAGGCCGGTGCGGGTGCTGCTGCACTGGGGGCTGGGCGGCGGTCTTGGACGGGCCAGCTGCTGCTCATCTTGAAACTGCGCGCAATCCCCTTTCTAACGCCATTCCACGTCGCCAACAGCTGTTTGCGCTGCAGTTGAGCAGGCGAGCGCGCTCGGCTCACCCCCTCGCTCATCAGCCTCCGCTTGCTCCCCTCCTGCAGCCGCACTTCCATGCGTTGCAGAATTGTTGGCCTGGCTGCTGCAGCAGCCCTGTTGGCGTGCCTGCTGGCGGCCACACAGCCCGCTGCAGCCCAGCAGGTAGGGCCGCCGCGCCGCCGCCGCCGCACCTCTTCCCCCTCTGCTCTCACATGCATCAACCCTGCCAAACACCGCTCCCCAACTTGCTGCTGGCGCTCTGCTCCTGCCCGTTCACACCTGCTTCCTGGCCCACTGGAGTTGTTGACCGCCATGCCACCTGCAGGCCCGCAGCCGACAAAGCGGCAGCGACGCCCCTTTTGTGGCGGACGCAGCCGCGGTGGCAGATCTGGAGGCGTCAGGTGGGGAGGGCGATCTGTGCCCTGCTCATCTGTGTCTGGGGAAAAGTCAGGAGTGCATGAAAGGAGGAGAGCAGGTGGGCACGGTATCGTGCACAGCAGGCAGCTCCAAGCCGCTCGGGACGCAACCCATGCACACTGCGCCGCCCACCCCTCCCTGCAGGCTTCCTGACACCCGAGGACGCCAAGGAAGCGGTGCGCTGCGCTGCGCCTGTGCTGTGCTATGCAGTGGGCGCTGGGCTCGCCTGCCTGCCTGCTGCGTGCCTTGCCCCTGCTGCTCACCCTTCCTTCCCTCCCCTCCCCAACACCTGCACCACAGGCGACCTTTGACTTTGGTGACGACAGCGACGGCAACGCCACCGACGCCTCCGGCTCCCTGGACGGCCCAAGCAATGGCAGCGCCGGCAAGGGCGGCACCATCGCCAGCGGCGTCAACCGGCTGAAGAACCAGGGCACTGCCATCAGCGCATACGAGCCGGAGCCCATTGCTTCCTCGGGAGCAGTGGAGCTGGCGTGCGGCTTCGGCTGGGTGGACCCCTACTTCCAGGTGGCGTTTGTTGCACTTCCAGGTGGCGTTGATTTCACTTCCAGGCGGCGTGGCTCGCTGGTCTGTCAAAGTTTGCACCCCCACCACAGCAAACACAGCTTGTAGCATGCACTGCTCCTCATGTCCTGGAGGAATTGCCAGCCCACGCTTGCTTGGCCAGCAGGCGTGGATGCCTCACCCTCCAGTTGCTGGCGCCGGCGCCTGACTGCCCCGCGGAGCAACCCTTCCCCTCTTCACGAGGTGTCTGCTGGGTCCCTCATCTTGCAGGGCGCGTACATTGGTGTGGGCTCCGGCGCCTTCAGCAAGGGCTTCAGCTGCGGCCGCTGCGTCAAGGTCCAGTGGTGAGGCCGATTAAACCTCCGTTGGCCCTGCCACGGCGGTGGCATGTGCATTGCAAAGGGGGGAGGCTCGGCTTGGGGGCATGCAGCAGGCGGAATGCATGCAGCAGGAGACATGGGAACAGATGCACGCCTGCAACTGATCCTGACCCTCCCCGCAGCGATGATGCCTTCTGTTCCGAGCCTGGCAAGAGCGTGGTGGCCCAGGTGGTGGACCTCTGCGGTGAGCCCAGCTGGGGCTGGGCTGCCTGCTTCCATTCTCTGTTGTAGCTGTCTCTTGCACTGCCTTTTGGTTGGGCAGCCATGAGGCGGAGTGCAGCATCCCTGTCAGCTGTGTACGTGCGTTCAAAGCTGCCTGGCTCACTGACGTCGTCGACGACTCAGCCAACTCCAGCCGCTGTGCGCTCCCCTTGTTGCATCACTGAGCCGACATGCGCCTCCCTCTGCTGCAGGCGACTGCTACGACTATGACATTGCCATGGCCATCCCTGCCTGGCAGAACCTGACCGGTGAGGTTTGCCGCTCAGTTTGCCGGCCTGCCGCTGCAGCATGCTTTGCCACGCTGTGCACATGCCGCCTCCGCTGGTGCTGCCCCTGGCCTGCCCGTTACGTTTACCCTGGGCTGTGCCCTGTGCGGCCGCTGCTGCTTACCACGTCTGCTGCAGGCAAGGACCCCAGCAACAACCCACAGGTTGAGATCAGCTGGGACTATGTGGACTGCGCTCCATTCATCAACGGCACCATCAAGATGCTGATCAAGCCGGGCGGGAAGTGAGTGCGGCGGGGAGTGCCAGGGAAGGATGCGTTGACGTGTGACAACAAGGGAACAGGCGCTTCGCTCGCACCGGCGTACCGCTTACAATGGGCTTCAAGCAAGTTGCATGCATGCCTGCTCGCAGCGCCTACTTCCAGGCCTTCAACTTTGCCAACTCCATCATCGTGAGCCCGGGAGCTGAGGAGTGCAGCCCATGCTGCCTCCCTTTGCAGAGGAACATGCATGCAGCCGCCCCGCCAGCAGCAGCGGCCTTTCCATCTTAAGTGCAAGCTCCGTGATTGCCCCGCCCTGCCCTCTTCCCGCTTGATGCCCACCCTGACCGATGCAGCCCATCACCGCTGTCCAGCTGAACGGCGACCGCCTGCGCCACTCTACCAACCACTTCTGGTAGGTTTGCAAGGCATCATGGATCGTCTGGCAGCCCGGCTGCAGGGCGTGCACGTGCCCTCCGCGTCCCTTGCATGCAAAGCAGGCCCAATGTGTTCAGCGGCGTTGACCTTGTCGTGCTGGTTCGGGCTCTAGCGCTCCTGTCACGATCCCCTCACCACATGGTCCAAACGGATCTTCACTGCATTTATGTGCTCTGCAGGGAGTGGAACCCAGGCAAGGCAATCAACCCGCGCGGACCGTTCCAGCTGGCGCTGCTGGGCGCCAACAAGCAGGTGCTGCGGGCAACCTTCAAAGAGCTCCGCTCCCAAGACCTCAAGGTCCAGTTCAAGGCGGGATAAACGGCACGACAGCCTCAGAATGACGGAGGTTTGCAGTCCGCCCGGGGGCATGGTTGAGGCATCGCAGGAGAAACCTGTTGGGCAGCGGCAGCGGGGAGGGAAGGCGAGCAGGCGCGACAGCCTCAGTTAACCTCGATAGTGTGTGCTGCCCATGTTGCACGCGAGCCTATTTATTGCTATGTTATTGCTGGATCTGTAAGCTGCAACGGTGGTGGCCCTGTCGTAAAGGAGGGGGAGGAGCATCTCACGGGCCGAGAGTGCCGCCGCCGCCGCCCGTACATCTGGGAATTTCCTGAAGGCCTCGCTTGAAAGAAGCTGCCTGAAGGCTGCCAGGATGCGGCTGCGGGGGCCAGCGCGCCAGGGAGGGGCACTCGCCCTGCTGCTCATCCTTGCCTGCTCGCACGCTTGCCGTTCAGCCCCCTCCAGCCGCAGGCTGAACCAGGAGCCAGCTTCAGCTCAGTCACAGGGTGCAGCGGCTCCAGGCAGCGAGGCCAGTGCCGCCGCCGCTGCGCAACAGCAGCAGCGGCAGCAGCCAAACATCGTGCCGCTGCCGTCTGTTTTGAGCCAGCTTCCAAAAAGCCCAGCCGCACCTGGCCTGGTCTCCGCAGCAGACGGCAACGTGGCGGCCGCCGCAGCACCTGAGCCAGCTCCTGTTCTGGTGCCTGGAACGGCCGTTGGGGCTGCCGCAGCCGCACCAGAGGCCCGCCAACCCACCCAGCCAGCCACAGGTGCTGCATTTAATGGCATGACCTGTCGCTCATCAACAGCGTGCAGCCTGGCAGCCACCGCACAC